>JADBJO010025770.1:0-5000 GCA_016801955.1 Conus betulinus
AGAAATAAGACACCAGCTTGGCCAAATCAGCTCGATGAACTTTACTTCTGCTATGTTCTGTAATGTATTCAGGAATAAGTTGATTGCATCTAGTCTTTTGGGGTTGGTTGTGATTAGAAAGAAATAAAACTACTTGACGGGAGCAGTTTTTTTGGGATATGAGAAAATCACTCCACCGGAATACCCGATGAGAATGTTTGCATAATTATATGTTTAAATTGGTCTCACGAGTGAGATGAAACAATTAGGTGCCGACAGATGCAACTTTGGCTGAACTTAGAACATCCATCAGCTAGTATTAACTATGACTGAGCTGGGCCTCTTTAGAATGTTTTTCTTCAAGACATAAGGCTTATAGTTGATGAAAGTGTGTGTCATCACAGTACTGGGACCAGTGGATGTTTGCTCCACTCCAACCCATAGAAATTGATGGGATAAGGCCAGGCTTGATTATTTTGTGTAGATCTGTTTGCTGTTCTGTCTACCTACCTATATGTACTGACCAAACCGGACAGGTTTCTGGGCCGTAGGCAAAACCCAAACCGTAGGAAAACGTCCGGCGAACATCCGATCCGCCTCTCGTCCAAACTCACAGGCGCTGCTTGTGAATTGGACATCCGGCCATCCGGTTTCTTTGTTGTGTGCCGAGGCAGGACAACAGAACTAATTTCAAAATTTATAGAAAATCACATCGTAGGTAAAAAAATAATGCCAGATTTGGAATCAGCGCGTCAAAATTAGGCAAATGACTCGCGTGGGACTCGTTTTGTTTTGTATTTTAATAAAAGTTACCCTTTTTCTTTTCTTTAATTTTCTGTCTCTTTTTTGGCATGCATTTCATCATTGACGATTCTGTCTGTACCCTACTGTCGTTGACCCACACACACACACTGTGTAGTTCATGAATGCAAGCAGTGCATTTTTCTTGTGTGATTGACCACATGTGGCGTGGTTTTCTTTTCTTCTTCTTTAAAATGACAAAATCGCTAGATCATTGATGCACACACATGTACTGTGAGGTTTCACCCAGAGTGTGTTGATTGAGAGGTACAGCCGCCTTCAGGCCGATCGTTGCGTGTAATAAGTACATCGGGTTCACTCGGCCTTGGGCTTGCGCCTACGGCCCAGAAAACCTGTCCGGTCGGCCTGTACGTTGTAATAGGCGCTTTAAAAAGTGTGTAAAAGGTTTCTGAATTTTGAGACCTTTTTTGACCTTAGAAAATGTGGTGATCCCTCACAAACGACATGGAATGGAGGGTCTCTGTTTGTGTGATCTGGAGATGGATATCTCTGTAAAGAGATAGGAATGATGTTTGTTTTCTTAATACACAAAGTAGAATGACAATTTACAACTGTAGTTGCGATTATTTTTTCCTTTCCTGACATGAAGAGGAGAAAAGAAAAAACAGTCACTCACTGCAAGGTAAACCTGTTACAGGTGCTATGTGTTCACAAATGTACTGTTTGGCAACATCTCGTGCTCACTAGTGCCTTAATTTATGGTTTTTTTTAACGAAAGGCTGTTGAATGTATTTGTACATAGGCATCAGAGACTGCTTAATATGGGGGGGAAGGAGGGGGGGGCCCATATGTATAGCATGTGGTTATTTTGCCCTTCAAGTTATATGCAATCTCATTTGTGTTGTTGCTGTGCATGCACACCTGCTTGTGTCTGAGTGCATCATCATTCTGAACATGTGGGTCCAATTTTCTTTTCTCAGTGATGTATAAATCATTATGTAAATACCAGTCTCTGCCATCCAAGTAACAATATTGGTATTATGATCTTGCCTTTGTCACTAATGAGTACATCAGTCTCTTCTTTTAATATATGGCCTTTTTTTTTTTTTTTTTTTTTTTAAATGTGTGAAAAGTGGACAGCAGTTTGGGGAGCCCAGAGAAGGATGGTGAAGAAGACTGGATTCAACAACTTTACAAAAGCAATAAGTGTTTTTGTCTGGCTGCTGAATGTTGTTTTCTGTGAAATTATGTTTGCAGTATCCACAATTTTTCATGTAAGAGAAGATGATTTATTGATTAGAAAGCTGCTTATTTCTGTCTGTAGATTATACGAAAAAAAGGTGGATATTCATATACTTGGTATTACTGCACGATAGTGTGCGATACGACAGCCGCCTGCTATATATTGGTGGTGGTGTTGTGATACTTTGATGATTTTATTCAGTGACAAAGTTTATTAATGCACCCGTGCAACACCATTTGTTATTGCATATGTATAGTCTCTGTTTGTGCTAGTTTTGATTTTTACCATTCAGTTGTAGTGCTATATGGAGTGTGTACATGAGAAAAAAGTGTGTGTGTTGTTGGGGGGGTGAGGGGGCAGGGCATTTGTGCACATTTTTGAGACTGTAATTATTGTGTATGCGTGATGTTGTTCCATGACAAAGTTTGTGGATATGTGTGCATGTTTATGTTGTGCATGCAAACCTTAACTCGGTCCTGATGAAATACCGTTTTAGAGAAGCCATAAAATTTTCAAGGAAAGCAGAGGGTAGAATTGTTATGTTGTTTAAAAAAATACTTGATTTACTAGGAAGTCAGTGGGTTTGATTTACTGGAGCTGAATTTTTTAGGTCTTCAGGCAAGATAAACGTGACTGGAAAAATTCACTTGTACCATGGGGTTGGAACCTCTGAATCTCCAACTTGGAGATAGGTTCTGCCAGCCAATTTTTTTTTGGTACACTGCTTTTACCATGAAATAAAATCTTAAAGGCACCCTATACTACATGTAATTCATACTTCTTTCCAAACACAACAACCCACATACTTTCTTACTTTTTTTTTTTACCTAGTGCAATCAATTTTTCATCCCCATTTTGTGTGAAGTTCGTTCAAACCGTTCTTCTTAATCATCTTAGTGGGAGCACAAAGAGAAAGCTTGCTCGCGATAAAGCGAGCGCGTTGGGACAAGCGCTTGAAATGTTGCTCCAAATTTGCTTGTGCCGCACAAAAAGCACGCTCGCTTTATCGCGCCTGCGATTTGAAGCGACACTTGGAAAGCGTCAAGAATCAAAAGTTTATTCTTTCTCGCGAGCAAGCGTGGTTCCTGGTGCCCCGTCGCGTGTTGTCTCGAGTCTGGCGAGTGCGGTGTGTGTCGCATTTTCTCTCTCAGTGACAGTCTGACCAACATGGATAATTGGTGTTGGTGAAAGTTGCACCAGAAAGTTGCACCAGTTCTTTCTAAGATGTACTTGAATGTCTCTTGCTCATCTCAAGTAGGAATGAAAACGAGAAGGGCTCCTTTTAAGCAAAGGAAAACAATTTATGGTATTTCACTTTCCATTCGCCTCCTTTGATAATCTCATGAACGCCCCACTCTTTTGCGTTTCCTAGGATAATTTCGGCAGAAACTGTCCAGCAACAAAAGTTCGTCTTCACTTGAATCGCCATACTGCCAAATGACCTACCTCTACCAGGTCGCGAGAGCGCTGGTACAATCTTTCTCTTTGTGCACCTCAACGCCAAGCAAGCGCTTTTCTTTACAAGCGCTCGCGCTATCGCAATCACTCGCTTTAATCGCAAGCGTAATCCTCTCTTTGTGCTCTACTTACTTTTATTATATAGAGGGAAAACGCTCATGGAGGCCAAATCTCCCTGACGGCCTACACACACACACACAGTGTTGCAAAAATTAGCAGTTGAGTGGTTTTCAAATAAACGGACACGACTGAATCCGGGAAGGCACTGACGCACTGGTTGTTGCAGACTAACTCTGCATTTGAGGCAGGTTTCTTAGTATTCCTTGTGGCACAGTGCGCAAACGCGTTGTTGTGGGTGAAGCAACTGCAAAATGTCCAGTACCATCAAACTGGACTTCGTTTGGCACTCTTTGGACAGCGCAGCATGAAGGGGTTAGGGCTTGGTAGGCAGGTTTTCTTGGCGAGGCAATGGCAGCATGTCGCCTCAGGTAGACCTTCACCACACGCCTCTTGAAGGAAAGGAGATCCAGAGGTTCGGCTTCATAAGCAGGCGTTTTCCTGAACCACAATCAAGCCATATCTGCAGTCTCCACTGCATGGGCGAAAAGCGGCGGCCACCACCACTTCTTTGTTCGCATGGGGGAAAGCCATACTGTTGTGATTGTGGGCTGCCCTGTCGACTCCTTCTCATTGTTGCGTTGTAGATCCTGACAAGATGCGGCTGTTGAATGTTGACAGACCGGCATTGTGCTGCTGACCATCGTCGAGCTTGGGCAAGTGGCATGCCATGATCACTGTTTGTTGCGATGGTCACCACATTGTTGTCATTCCCCCTGCACCACCAGCACATTACTGCACCTGTCATGTTGGACGTGAAGAGTTCCCCTGGGTTCTTTTGCAAATTGAGCTGCATCTCTAAGTGTACAGTTTGCTCACTCTGTTTCTCCTGATGGTTCCAGTTGCCCCCCCAAATCCATTGGCAGCTAATTCGGTCAGCAGTGGCAGTGATGTAAAAAAAAAAATGCCAAGTCAAGTGGTATGATGGATGCTTTTGGAAGCTCAGACATCAAATCCATGACCACTGTCCCTCCAAGACCCAAATAGCCATAATCCTGTCCCATGCGAGCGCCAGTATATGGTTCAAAACCGAACAAAGTACTCTGTCGGATCAGCGAGATTCCACAGGCCTCTCGTTCCCATGTACGCCTGAAGCATGCATGGAGGTGATGCTTTATTTCTGTTCGGCTGCATGGAAACTGTCACTGCCACGAAAATCATTTCTCGTACAGGTTTCTCCATAGCCATTGAAACTATCCAATAATGTAATCATGAAGTAAATAATGGCTTTAGAAATCAAACGATATTCACTGACTCTCACATCCAGATTTTTGTGGCCATCTTTTTGCAGTTGCTCACAAATGACTCCACTGTCAAAAGAATTCATGGCTGGAATATAAAAAAAACAACAACAAAAAAAACCTTGAACAAGGGTAGGCAACTCTATTAGCAATGTGTTCAAACTAAAATCGATGCAGTTCATTGCTTTGCTATCAACATA
>JADBJO010025771.1:10000-15000 GCA_016801955.1 Conus betulinus
TCTCTCTCTCTCTCTCTCTCTCTCTCGTCGAAAAATTCCAAATCATGAATTCAGATAGCATTTTTTAAAATAAAATAAGTGGTCACGTTTTAAGTTATTTTAGCAAATAGTCAAGACATTAGTTCCACCCATATCTGGATAGAGAACGTACTTAGTTCACTGCAGTTAAGGCTTTCCATTACGTCACTCTGTAGACTAAGGTTTTGTGGCGACCAGTTAAAATGGATTAGGCTATGCCATCCGATCATTTGAAATTTACATAATATTGCTGTCACTGTAGTCCTCTATCAAGATGTAACATTTATAAAACAGGTGCGCTGATGTATTCATTCATCTGTACGTGATGCGGACTTATCAATTTTTACCCATAAAAATGACGAGCACAGCCAGAGCGATATCACATTAGATACTTATTAGCATCATCAACTGTTGGTTATACTAATAATGGATACGTCAGTCGATCGAATATGAAGTAAATAAATCAGAAGGTCCAAAGGACATGTACATTTGATCGACGAAAATCAAATGATAGAGATCGAGGGATTATTTAAGGTCCTAAATCTGCTGCAGTGCAGACCTGTCAGTGTGTGGCGGAACTGCTGAGACAACAGAAAAAAAAATGGACACATTAGCATTGAAAAGCTTGTGACTTTGTAAGTTAGATTAAAAAGAATATATATATATTACAACCATGGATTTTATAAAGTGCAACTGTACTTGGAAGAACGGGTGCTCCTTAACAAAACGTTAAATACGGTGCAACAGCAAATGTCATGCTTATTTGCCATATAAGACAACAGCAGCAGCAGCAGCAACAACAACAAGAACAACAACAACAGCGACAACAAAAAAGGGTAAAGTATCTAGACTAGTATCATCTTTTTACTCGTTGGAACGTGTCGCTTTACACTGTTTTCAAGTTAAAAGTACGGATTGGCACATATCCACTTACTGCAATGAATGTATATGTTTGGATTTAAAAGAAAAAAAAAAAAAACAAACAACTTTTCAGATGCAAACCGCAAAAAACAGCATGATGTTGAGCAACAAAAAAAACTCACTAACAACCAATTCATTTGCGTAATTCACCAGACTCATCTTAGCAATATAACCAGAAACTCATTATAAACAATAATACAACATGAAACACGATTCCACGCCCATACATAATGTAATTACAAAAAAAAAACACCACTCCCCCCCCCCCCCCCCCAAAAAAAAAAAAAAAAAAAAAAAAAAAAAAAAATGCTGTCTTTCGTGTTTTGAAGTTTTCATGTTTTAGCCAAAGCAAAAACAAAACAAAAAACAAACAAAACAAACTAAAACTATAACAACACGACAACAAAACAGCAACAACGACAAAAAGATTAAGTGATTAAGGGACTAACACGGAAAAAAAAATCTTATTCTCACATCTTACTGTCCGCGGCACCTACTTCAGTCAGTTGTTACCATGTGTGTAGTAAAAAAAAAAAAAAAAAAAAAAAAAAAAAAACCCTTACACTATAAGGGAGAGAGAGAGAGAGAGAGAGAGAGAGGAGAGAGAGAGAGAGAGAGAGAGAGAGAGACAGAGAGAGAGAGAGAGAGAGAGAGAGAGAGAGAGAGACAGAGAGATGAACTTAACAGAGCACACCCACTCCCTTTTCAATTCATAGTTTTGCGTCTAAGACTAAATCAAGTACATCAAAACAAACGAAATAAAAAAAAATTACATTTAAACAAAACAAAACTAAACAAAACTAAACAAAATTAAGTTTCGGAATGTCGACAAACCACAGTTTATGGAGAGCTCTATTAAATTCAAAGTGATGTACAGAAGCATTTGTTACGCCTTGCTACAGCCGACTTACATCTCTCGGGTAAGACCCATCAGTAAGCTCAATACTCTCTCTCTCTCTCTCTCTCTCTCTCCTCTCTCTCTCTCTCTCTCTCTCTCTCCTCTCCTCCTCCCTCTCTCTCTCTCTCTCTTCTCTCTCTCTCCACTCTCTCTCTCGCTCTCTGTTGTGTGTGTGTGTGTGTGTGTGTGTGTGTGTGTGGTAGATAGATAGATATAGATAGATAGATAGATAGATAGATAGTATAGATAGATAGATAGATAGATAGATAGATAGATAGATAGACAGATAGATAGATAGATAGATAGATAGATAGATAGATAGATAGATAGATAGATAGATAGATAGATAGATAGATAGAGATAATAGATAGGTTCTCTGCTTGTAAGAAAGAATCAAAACCGCTTGAAAAGAGCGCGGGAAGAGAAAAGATATCCTGTATATAAAAAGTAAGCGCAGAAGTATATGATACATCAGCAAACGTATACCGACAGGAAAGCCGTATCTGTTTCGCCTTGCAGTGTGGCCACATTTGATAAGCAAGATCTGGCTGGTACTGGCTCTGACGATGGATGAAAGTAAGTTTCAGTTTCATCAATGAGGCGTCACTGCGTGTTGTCTAGTCCATAAACACTACATCATGTTACTGAGCTATGAGCCCGCAGAACGCAAGGCTACCAGACGGATAAATGCGTCGATAGATAAAGGAACAGAACAGGTTTGGGAACAGGGACTCTGGGATCAGTCTTTGCATTGGCATGATCTGCTCATTAGCCCAGCACTCTGGTGAGGCCACGGGCACCTGGCTGACAATGTATGCGCCAATGTCTGCGCCTCTCTCTCTCTCTCTCTCTCTCTCTCTCTCTCTCTCTCTCTCTCTCTCTCCTCTCTCTCTCTCTCTCTCTCTCTCTGCCTGTCTGTCTGTCTGTCTGTCTGTGAGTCTGTCTCACTCACTCTCCCCCCCCCCCTCTCTCTCCGCCTCTGTGTGTGTGTGTGTGTGTGTGTGTGTGTGTGTGTGTGTGTGTGTGTGTGTGTGTGTGTGTGTGTGTGTGTGAAATCAAGTAAATAATAAAATTTAATATCAAGCCATCTAAAAAAACAATAGGAATTGTAATTCTTTCGAAAATGGAAACAAGAAAGAAAACAGAAAATAAACAAAATTGGTGAATCAATATGAAAAACGGATAAACTATATACAAAATCTTTAATGGAAACAAGCAAGACAACAGAAAATAAACAAAATTGGTGAATCAATATGAAAAACGGATAAACTATATACAAAATCTTCATTGACGTGTTGTTCGTCCTTCGCTTTCGAAGATGACCATGACTTCAATCTCAGATGGAAGATCGCTGAGAGTGGGTCCGCAGGTGGCTGGTGAGGCCAGCCTGGGCCCGGAAGGAACGCCCACATGCAGGACACATGTGTGTGGGTGCTGCAGTGGAGGTGGAGGTAGCTCTGGCCTTGCGCGCGGCTCGCTTTTCTCCCAGCTTCTGCTGTGCGTCTCTTCTCTGATGTACACGCACCCTTTGTGATGCTGCTTCGCCAGGCTGGGCGGTCCAGGGCAAGCGACTCCAGGTGTTGAGGCTGATGTCAGGCCTTTGAGGGACACTTTGAGGCAGTCCTTGAAACGTTTCTTCTGCCCCCCCAACTTTGCGCTTGCCCTGACTCAGTTCTCCGTACAACAGTTGTTTCGGCAGTCGACTATCTGGCATTCTGACGATGTGGCCAGCCCATCTGGCTCGGGATTTCTGTAGGAGAGAGTAGATGCTGGGGATGCTGGCCCTTTCCAAGACCTCAGTGTCTGGGACTTTCTGCCACTTGATGTGTAGGAGTCTGCGGAGACAGCTGAGGTGAAAACGGTTGAGCTGTTTGGCGTGTCTGCTGTAGACAGTCCAGGTCTCGGCTTTGACAATCCTGTGTTTGGGAGACTCCGTGAAAAAATATATACAAAATCTTCATTGACTTAAGAACTGTGTGTATGTACATACTATTTCTATCCCATTACATACTAAAAGACCTTCAACCATAGGCTTGCACGCTAATCATGTACGAAAAAAAAAAACATTCATACAAGCGCATTTATGCAGAAGATTATTTCAAATGCGATTAGGAATAAAAATGCTCTTCTATACAGTCTGTGTATCATTTTGTAAATTATTTTCACTGCAGTTGTCTCCTAAAGTTGATACATAGTCCATTATAGACGGGATATGCACACAGAAAAAGAACTTGCACGAATAGATACCGAGATAATTTTTGTTCTTGGTTAACAGAAACAATTTGTACAGGATACAGTTTTCCCAGGCAAGGTTTGTCAATAACGGCACCAACTATTTAATGCGAATCTACGTCTTCATTGTGTTATTAGTATAAACATTGGCTAAAACTATGACTCCATCCCTTACCTTTTTTTTCCCCCCGTGTGAATACAAACATATACTTAGGTGTTTTGTTTCGTTGCTATTTTGCCTCTAAGGATGTAAGATTTAGCTGCGTCTTGTTGCCAAGTCTTAACATTATCTTGCAGATTAATTGTAAGTTTAGAGGCGTCGAGAATTACTTGACAAAAAGATGCATTGTCTGCAAACATTTCGCACTTACAATTAATGAAAATAAAGGCAAGACTGACATAGAAGGAGAACAATAAAAGGCAGTAAAGCTGATCTGGTTGCACTCTGACTTTGATAAGCACACATTTGGACTTTTCTTAAGAAAATATTTTGACGTTTTGTTATTCAGCTTTATTGACTATTTACCCTCACAGCAAAGAGTTGACATGACAATATCAGGTTGTGACATTAATATGTAAGTTTTCTATTTATGCAGTAGCAGAGAGTCGCTGATTTTTTTTTCTTTCTTTCTTCCTGTTTTTCTTTCTTTTTTTTTTTTTTTTTGCTAATGTGTCGATCAGACATCTGCTCATTCTTAGTCACGAGACCCTCTTCTTAAACTCACTCATCGTAGTCATTAAGATATTTATCAATAAGCTTTAAATCATGCACAATGCGATCTCAAAACTTAGCGGAGATCGTGTAGCGTGTGTGGACTGGTTCGCATGCATTTCCACTTCCCTTTATGAAACTGAAAATAAAACACTGATCACATCAAAAAGTTTTTCAAAGTCTTTCAAAAAAAATGTATTTTCATTTATGATGCAGAGA
>JADBJO010025772.1:0-23346 GCA_016801955.1 Conus betulinus
GGATAGCAGTGGCTTCTTTTACCTGGATTTTAGAAGTGGCCACTTTTAAAGGGATGTGTGACTGCCATTTTACAGGCATAGCAGTGGTCTCCGTTTTAATACTATTCTAGCCAAGGACAGCATGCACTCAGTCCCTGCCAATGCACATATTTTTGCTACTTTTTAATTTATTTTTACAGTAGCTAGAACAACACTGACAGTGTTGTGTTAGGTGTCAGAGGAAGAGAACAAACACTCAACTTATTGAGCATAGCAACTTTGAATCATTTACTTTCAATGTGTAGCCATGACTGTGCATTGAAAAACATGTCTGACCAGTAAAAAAAATTCTTTGTCTACATTCTATTCCATTCTTTTACAACACCAAATCAGAAGATAAAGGGATGAAAAAAAAAACATTTGAATCTTACCTTGCAAATCATCCAGGAATCATCATGTAATCCATTTTGAAAAAAAAAAAAAAACTTCCATGAGTTTCTCCGGAAAGATCATTACACTACACGCACTGTTCTGATTTCACAGTCATGTTGATATTTGGCTAATGGAGTGGTTTTTTTTTTCACTGGAGAACACATTCAACGGGTGTAAGTTTCTAAAGTACCTGGTACAAAGACTACTGTTGATCAAAGCACTATAATACACCATAGAATAAAAGAAAAAGCTGAGAACAGCTGCTGATCATGACGCAAGTGATATACAGCGCTTGTACTTTACACACCGACTTTCAAACACTGGCTGTCGCACTTATTACACAGCAGCATAATTTTCTTGTAGTAACACACACAAAAAAAGCAGTATATTGATACTGACCATAAAAAAAATGATCACACAGCATTTTTTTGTGCTTGTAAAAAAAAAAAACGATGAAACAAACAAAATGGAGAACTCCAGGTACACATTCATTTGATTCACAAAACGTTATGGTATGTATACACAGACTATTGAACACACTGTACACTGTCTTGTGATGTAGCCTCACATGGCGACATGTGATGTTCCATCGCGTACGCCTTATCCTTAATATAAGCAATTTCCTTGGTAGGGAAAAGAGGAAAGGTTAAAGAGAAAGGATCATGAAATGGGCCTGACCAGTTGGACTCAGTGTCACTGTGGCTATAGACGCAGGGTGGATTATTGCTTGAATGGACGGACGTTGAGTCCCATTGGTCAAGTAACCATGGGCTGATAATGCGTAGCAGTTAGATGAGTACTCACTGAATATGTACTCTGGAAGAGAGCAGGAAGGAAAAAATAAGGTAAAGGAAGGAAGGATGGCTTGGGGACACAACTGACCAGACAGGGTGTTGGGAACGTGCGGAACGAGCTTCACCTGTAATCTTCCCATTACCAGGTTTGGTGAGTTATAGACAGATGGGGAGAGAAATGAGGAGAGAGTTAAGAAACGGGAAACAAGGGAACAGAAGTTTTTCATTATTCAGATTTTGATTTGAAAAGAGGGTACTTTACATTTGGACTTCATTTGTGTTTTCAGCCCCTTCACGGTGCTGTGGCAGCACCAGTAATGGTACAAGCAAACTGTGGCAGTTGCATAAACTGAAAGGTGATTTGAATTACAGTGCGTGGCAGCACTAATTGTGAAGAGGACAGACGACTAGCCGCACAGATGAGCGCATTTAAAGAATCTGCTCAGGGTGACCACAATTGTAATGTGTTTTTTTGTTGTTTTCTCATCTTTTTAACGTCACCTGTCACATACCCTAACAATCAACAGTTCCTTCGTTTTCAGTTTCGAACATTCATATCCCTATTCGACATAAAAATTGGCAAAGTACTTAAAGTACTACTTAAAACAATTAATAACAAATTCATGTATGTACAGATCGTACGGGTTGTTATTTAAAGAGTTCAAATCAAACTATCCTATGAACATTTATCTTGATGGTCTTGTATTTGAAGGATATATGAATGGGAGAATGAGTTGACTCAAGTGACACCATGTATAGTTGGAAGTTATATAATCATGCTAGGAAAGTATTTGCAAAGAGGTTTTTTTAATTTCTGTTTTGTTTGTTTTTTAAACAAACATGCACACAAAAGAAAAGGGGACATATGTATTATAATAATTGTACAAAAACACAGAACAGTCAGACACAATTAAGAGAACAAAACATGCATGCCACCATCACACCACCCACCCATCCACCCCCCCCAAAGAAAAAAAAAAAAAAAAAAAAAAGTCGCAGACACACACACACAAACATACATGAACTGAATTATATGCAGGATATATCTGCATACAAAACTTACACACACACACACCCACACACACAACACACACACACACACATGAGTAGCCTCAGAAACGAAGAAAAAAACTGATGGGGCGGTGGCACAGGCACGAGGCTGAGAGAGAAAAAGGGGAAAAAAAAAAAATGTTAAGATGGGTAATTACAACCAAAAGCTGGGACACCATGTGGTACATATATACGAGTTGTTTAAAAAAAAAAAAGTACAATAAAGCTAGGAAATGACAGAGGAATGGGAAACCAGGATTTTGTCAAATTGATATGAAGGTCTGGGTGGTTTTATTTGTAGTTTTACATTTGTAAAACATAAAACTTAGCAAACAGCAGAATAAAGTTAAGAACTTTGTCAGTTTTCCACATTATGTTTCACTCCAAACAGAACTAAACTTTCTCAAAAAACAGATTAGCGCAGTGCTGACATTTATCCATTAGCAGGTTTTGAAGATTTCTCCAAAACCGCTGCACAATATTACAGTCGAAAAAGCATGTGTGTAATCGTCTGTTGTTCATGATCACAAAAGTTACATTATGGTGAATCAACAATTTTGCATTGAAATAGGTATTTCTGGGTTGGCAGCAATCTATGTAGAAGTCGACATTGGAACCATCTAAGCTGGACGTCAGTAGAAAACTTTATAACTTTGAAGGAATATTTGTTTCCAATTCAGATTTACAAAAGATTATTCCTTTATTAATAGCAGCGGGAGAGACGGCATTATTTTCATTTAAAGTTTTTTGTACATATTTGTTGCCTCTTTTAATGCAAAACCAGGCTTTTTGGTCTAAGAGTTTATATTGGTTAGTTATGATAATATTAAGTTTTTTGGCAATAGTTTGCGAATGGCATTTATTATGCCTTCATACAAGAGAAAAGTTTGTTCTTATACCTTGATAATTAATTAAAAATCATGGAAGGTCATCCAATGCCCATTTTCATTAATCAAGTGTTTAATGAAGAAAATGCCATAATTACACCATTCCTGTACAAAATAACTTTTTTATCTCTTAAAATTTTTATTGTAATGAATACACTCTGACATGAAGTCATGTACTGTGGTCGGACAGCACTTTGAGCACAGTTTCTTGTAGTGTTTCATCACATCAATTCCAGAATGGGTTATTGACCTCTTGCCTAATAACATTAGAAAAATTCAGCACCAAAGTTTTTATATTGTCCAGCTTAGGGAAACATATTATGGGTAAATTCCCCCAACCGACTCATACATTATCTTCTCAGCCAACTTATCTTCATATAGAAGATTTTTTACATTTAACATTTTTTAGTCCACCTTCACAGTACTGCTTTTGAACCACAGATTTTTTTATTTTACTTTTTTTACCGTTCCATAAGAAACTATACAATTCTTTTTCTAAAGCAACAATAAAATCCTCTGGGGGTCTGGTAGGTTAATTAATAAATGAACAATTTTAGAAATTCCAAAGTTTTCATAACACAATTATTTTTCCAAAAGGAGATATTTTTTTTTTTTTTCCAAAAAGCAGGAACTCTTTTTATTTCAAAAGTTTATCTTCAAAATTAATCTGTACAATAACTATTCGTGGTTAGTGGAGAGAAGTTGAAAATGTATGTAAATTGTTTCTGCCAGTAAAGAGAGAAAAACCTGTAAAAAAAAAAAAAAGTTGTGAATTACTATGTATATGAGATGAAATTTGGTCCCAGCTAGTGGATCTGTGGAATGTTTGTAGCTCCACTGGAGTGGACGGAACATAAGATTTAACCCTGATTTGAAAAGTTGATTATCAGTTTAGTAAATTATTCCCTGGAAAGGAGGGGGAGAAGAAGTTCTGACTATGAGTGCGCCTTCGGATTGTTTTGGAGAGACAATCTAGTGTGTGCACGGAGTGAAGGCGGAGCTGAGTGCGTGTATGCACATTTGTGTTCAGTGTGACCATAAAACACTGATCACACAGCTGCATAGTTCTTACTATGTATGAAATTCAAAGAAGCAAGGTTGCTCCTGCACACAGTTCCTTTCCCGCGCATCAGGGACACCATTAGTTGGTTCTCTTGATGCTCTTCCTGATCTGTTCCCGGGGAATGGCCACTTGATTACTGCTTGGTGTAGCACACCACGCATTTTGTGATACTGGTGGCAAACCATTCCTTCCCGTTGCAGGCAGCAGAGCAGTGTTTTTTTTTTTGAAAATGACAACCAGAATCCTGGTCAAAGGTAGTCGGGACCATCACGGGGGCATGTTCAGGAAACCTCCATGTCTCTGACGGTGGGAAGGTCCATCAGGAGAGATCTCACCACTCGGTCCTAATGGCATCTTCTTTCTCGACCATTGACTTTTCGTCCTGTGCTTGTTCAGGATAATCATAGTCTGGTTTGTGCACAGTGTCAGCATGGGAAAAGGGGCTTTTTTCACCATATCAGGGTCTTTCCTATGCATGGGGAAGTAGGCCACCAGTTGATCACTGTGGTCAACTCCACCATGTGCTTGATGTATTCAATGACCGATTTGGTTTTTCAACTTTTTTTTTTTTTTCCTCAAATCGGCATTGAACTCTCTCCATCTGTGGCCTGTGCAGGGTGGATAGTTGTGAAGACATCTTTTTTGTCTTTCCAGCGGGTAGCAACCACCCGTACCCCAACGACGGTAGTACCATCTGGCTCCTCTCCATGGGCTGGGTTGACAAGGTCAGGAGGCAGGTACCACGTCTGTTTCCTTTGTACAGGCCGCAGACCATGGTGCCCTGCCATTGCCGCAGCGCGAGAACATATCTTGGGCTCGACAGTAGTAGCTGTCTATATACAGATGATGTCCTCTAGTTCACCAACGGACTGTGAGTCCCCAAACCCCCACGTAACCACGTCATAGGGGCTTGTTGCTCAGAACATTTGTCACCACAGAACATCTCGAACCTATAGATGTAGGCACCGATTTGTTTTCACACAGAGTTTGCAGAACTTGAATCCCACCCCATTTCGTAGGCTTGTCCTTCATGTACACTTTGAAGCGGAAGCGTCCTTTGAAAGGGCACATAGCCTCGTCGACACAAATCTCCTCTTGCGTGGCTTGTAAACCTCTTGAAACTTTTCCCTTTGCAGGTGCTGACAAACACGGCCCGAATTTTGTCGGATCATGATCATGATCGCTCCTTGGCCAAAGGGCAAATGATACTGGGGCATTGTCACTGATGTGGAGAACCCCAGGATGGCCTTGAAGCAACTATCTCATCAGGATCCGGCCCAGCATATGATGTGGGTAGAGTCAGGTCAGCTGACCAGTAGTCTGCTTTTGGTGGCTTGTTGACAATGCCCATGTGCAGGCAAATAGCAAAAAAAAATTGCAAATGTCTGCCTCTGGTGACTTTCTTCCACAAGGGCATGAGCACTTTTTGAGTCAAACAGACCAATTGCCGCTTTCTCCTCAATACATGACTTTGCATATCTATTTGTTTTCCGTTTTTTGATGTTTTTTTTTATAAGAACGTTGTCAATAAACAGCCAGTACACATCAATAGGCCTGAGGGTCAGTTCCAAGGTCAGGCTTGAATTCCAACTTGTTCTGAAACAGAAAAAAAACAAACAACATCATACCATCCACTGCTCGACACGGATACTGAAAAACATCCTAAAAAAAGCCTTCTTATCAGTGCATCGATCAAAGATATTATTCACACACACACACACATTCATGCGCGCGTTAGAGGCGACACACCACTGTGGCTCAATACAAGGTACCACTCCCAAACAACCCACCCCCACACACACACACATGCACACACCACACACACACACCCACACACACACAGGTATATAATATAAAGTGAATGCACAAAACATGCATTATCCACTGCAGCACACACACAAAACACAAACACAGCACACGCACGCATGCGATGTACTTCACGTCCAGTGTGCGTCAAATCATAATATAACGCTAACACACACACACTACACACATGCACACCCAAAACATACACAAAAAAACAAAACTACACATGCGCGCAGCAGCACAACAACACACACAACACACAACACACACACCACCAACACACACAACACACACCCACAAATACAATAAAAGCAATGCGAAGTGATATACGATGCAAGCATGCATACAGAATAGATGAGCGGAAAGCATGTGTGTCATTGGAGACAACCCACGCGCGAAGGGATATCTTACTCGAATCCAATTCACCACTAAGATGAATTCACAATTGTGGAAAGCAGAAAAACGTTATTTTATTTGTTTTCGCAGGTAGGATTTCGACCACCACCATCCTCATTTTCTCTTGGAAGGTGGGCTCCTCTGTTACGGCAGGGTCAGTAATAAGCGTGGTCATCCTGTGATCCGCTCATACTGTAATTGATGAGTCCTAGCTTTTCAAGAATCGAATCAAACACGACGCGACCATTTGCCATTGTGTTGCATGGCTGTCGTTTTGGAGCAATTGTGTCCGAATCCATCCAAATCAGCCTCCGTCACAGCGCCCACGTGTTTCTTTGCAGTAAGCTGCATTTGGCTCAATTTTTATGAGATCGAGATTGGAATGCGCACTCATTATTTCGGCTGCACTTCAAACACTACACTTCGTATCTCGTTTCAGGATTTCATATTTCTCTCATCAGTCCACTTGTTGCTACCCCCCTTCGCCGACCGTACATTTTTAGAACAGGAAATGCCAGGCGCACGCGTGTCACTTAGCGGGAAGAACGCCCAGTGCCGCCGAGTTCCCTTTTTTGCAAAGCAGCTGGGGTCAGCCAATTTTATCCTAATAGAGCACTGCAAACGAAAGGTCTACAACTTGCTACAACACCCCTAAGACACTAGATTACAGAGCTTATTCCTTGGATCATTTTTATGGACAGTGTACACTTTCTATGTCCAGCACACGAGTGTGTTGAGTGGGACATTTGCAGATAATTTTTGTAAGGTATCGGTCCATCACCCAGCTTGGGTGCTCGTGGCTGTAGGGAAAGAATATAAGTTTATATTGCACCTGGTTGGGTTGACCACGGCTGGTAAAGGTTTCTTTATTTAAATAGGAGGTTTTGGACTGGTTCATTTACAGGCCTGAGTGGTGGTCCTTAAACCCGGATGGTGTACTTAGGCTTCCCAGGCATCAGCGGTGGTGTATCCTTGTAAAAAGGGATGTGAGCTGCCATTTACAGGCATAGTTGTTCTTCGCCTCCTTTTAAAGTGGATGTGTGGGACTGGACTTTTACCGGCACTGTGGTGGCTTATTTTTTTTTTTTCAAAGGGATGTGCTGGACCAGTAATACTACTTCTCCCCACATCCTTGCTAGGAAGTTGAGTTGTCCTCGGAGTGATGTTGAATCTGTAATGTCCCGGATACCCCCGTATTGACTGAAATTATTGGTAAGCTAAAAGCTGTACAGTGATAAAACAACATGCGACAAAAGTTTTAAAAGAGAGGCACTTGTATAAATGTAACTGTTCACCGTACACACACAACTGTGACACTATTCATATGTCAAAGGACTTGAAAAGTAACTGCGTTCACCCTTCACACTATGTTATGGTTTCGTATGGTTGCAGTCCCAGGCGATTTCAAAATTTGTCAGAGAGGGTAGACGAAAAAATTCAACAAACTATTCCAATAAGGGAAAGATACTTGCTAGAGTGACTGATCTAGAGAACACCATCGTATCATCGCTAGCTTCTTAGAAGACACCCATCTCTCCGTTTCTTTAAACCGGTTGGACAATTTTTCACCAATGAAGTGGACATGGAACAGTGCTTTTTACAAACTATGGTACCTTCATGCTCAGTCTTTACCAAATGGGGGGTGGGCCCCTTCTTTAAGGGGGGGGGGGGTGGGGGGGGGGGGGTTGTGGGGGGGTTTTGGGTGGTGTGTGTGGTGTAAACACCGGGGGGGGGATTCATGTTTCAAGCCTACTACTAGGGAAGTGTTCAAGGCCCACATACGCGCCTGTTTCAAGGCCTACATACCGTATATGTTTCAAGGCCCTACCAGTACTGTTATAATTCAAGGGCCATCATATTGTGCTGGTTTCAAGGCCACATAGTACAATCACGGCTCCACATATGTGGATTGTTCCAGGCCACATTACTGTACTTAATCACGTAGCCCACATATTGTTGATTTTTCAAGGACCCTACATACTAGTTACTACTTCAAGGCCCTACATATGGGATTTTATGCACAAGGCCCTACATACTGTTACTAATTCAAAGGACCTACATACTGGACTGTTTCAAGTCCCCTCATGCTGTGATGTTCAAAGGCCCTAAAATACTGTGATGTTTCAAGCCTAACATACAGGGACTGTTCAAGGGCCCTACATTACGTGATTGTATCAAAGGCCCTAATTACGTGATGTTCAAGGGCTCGAACATACTGGAGAAATGTTCAGGCCTAATACGGACTGTGTTCAATGAACCCACATTACGTGACTGTTTTCAAGACTCCTTATATTACGGTACTAATCAAGGTCCTACTACTGTGACTGTTTCAAGGCCCACATACTGTGATTGTTTCAAGACCCTAACCTACATGTGATAGTTTCAAGGCCCTAACCATATATTGTGACTGTGCAATGGCCTAACTTACTGTGCACGGATTTTCAAGGAACTACATACTTGCGATTTTCAAGGTCCCTACGATTATTGTGATTAATTTCGACCCATACTGGTTGTCTCAATGAAATATTATCTCACAACAAAATCTATAATTGGGTAAACCCACAGATCATAATAGCACACAATGCTTGCATTTCACCACAAACACAAACCAAACCCCACACACACAACACATCAGCAGGCACAACTTCAGATATTAGTGTGTCAGTGGGAGTGATGCGCACGTCACACACCCACACACACACACCCCACACACAGAACGCGACCCACACACACACACGCACACACCCATATCAGCCTAACCTCAAATTTGGGAAAATTCAGGAAGTGCCAGGGTTTCATAATGTTTTTGTTTAGAACCCAGTACGGGGAGACCTGCAAACAAAACAAGTAGTGATTCATCTCAGGTTTAAATTTTCATTTCAGGTCTGTGGCTAAGCCCAGCCGACCACAAGCTAGTTTTTAAGCACAGTCCGTTCACTTGACTCATAAAAGAAAAAAAAGAGAAAGAAATTACTCATCTTGTTGTACCAAACCTTTAAACCCACCCACACACCACACTTTTTTTTCACACCACACATCACACACCACACACAATCCAATCTAAAATATTCAATTTTTAAAGTTACAAAAATGAACATTCATTAGAATATCAACATTGGGTTTATATATGTATGTGAACAAGACTCCTTCTTCTTTGAGACTGTCTTAGCATATGGTCAATCAATGGATAAACAAGTGTCAAGACATAGTGGTGTGTTCATAATGGTTTTTTTTTTTTTTGGCCAAGAGGGATTTGGCTGATAGTCAGAAAGGTTCGTACTTCTCTTCAATGGTTTTTTTTTTGTCCATTCTATTGTCTGATAATTCTGGGTAAGCTGGTTCACAGCTGAATGCAAATACAAAACACTACCATAAATCTATGTATCGATGGATGCGCTTAATACAAAAATGACATGAAACTTTGATAAAGCAGGAGAAAAATTGCAGTTTCTAGCTCAGAGATCAGCAGGATAGGGTCACCCAAGGAATATAGGAATAATATGACCACTTCTGTCTGTACCACACCTATACACAAATCCAGCAAGCACCGTTAATCAAAATTCAAGGTGTAGACAGCAAAACTTAACAACCACAATCTGAACGGATTGACAACAAGTTGGAAAGTCTCAGCCACACGTATCAGGAAAAGGATCCAATCGCGACAATAAGTCAACTAGGGGTAGCAAAAGACATGAACACGACTTGTACCACCCAAATTCAGGGGAATGGACGACAAGGGGAAAAAACTGCTAGATATTGTAGGGGTAAGGTAAGCTACAATGCCTGATAGCACGCGAGGCAGTCAACCAAGCACATGGACGATAATCACCTTCTCACCTTGAAAATTTAGTAAGATACAAAGCTCAGATCTAAAGCAGGTGACGGATCTGTACATGCCATGCTGAAAAGATAATCCTGTAAAAGAAATACCCCTGCCAAATGAGAAAGTTAGAAAAATCACGTGCAGCACGTTCATGACAGACAGATAACAACAAACATGATGCAAATTATTTTTTTTTTGTTTTTTATTTAGCGTCCCAAAAGCAAAAATAAAAAAAAACCCAGCCACCCGCTCCCCATCCTACTCCGCACCTCAGAAGCAAGATTTTACTGCGACCCACGCTGCTCATTCCAACCCATCCTGTCCACAGCCAATCAGCCCTGTGCAGCCCCGCCGCAGCCCTTGCACTGGCAATCCACCAGAGAACCAGTCAATGTCAAGTCGTCAAGAGGCAAACCAGTCCGAGGGGGTGGAGACATTGCACGCTGCCAAGCAATCGGTGGTGCTTCAGTCGGCCACCTGTTTGATCTAAATACGCAGGACACCAACCCTATACTTAAGCCCCTAGATGACCGACAATAATTGATTAGTGCGAAAGCAGCCATGAGTGGAGCTCTCCCGGCGGGGGCGCCGACAGTCTGCCAGCGACCGCCCCCATGGATCTCGCCCATACGGGACCACCCTCCGATGCTGGAAAACCAAAAAATGTCCAACAACGTGGAGAGGATATCAAAACTGAGGTCCATATGAGACGCAGGGCATGAAGGGGCCACCAGAATTGGAGAACTTTTTTTTTTTAAGGCGACAGCACAGACCAACATTGCGGCGAGATCGATTAAGATGAATGACTATGAGGTTTCCATTTTGGGTCTGAGCCTCCTGGACAGGGTCCAGGCGTTCACATGCTCCTTTCACCGCGCTTCCTTTGCCATACATATATCACCGGGCATAAACCCCGGCCCGAGGAGCTCCAGGCCCGGCCTGTGTTGTCAAGAAATGCGCAACACTCCCGGCCCCGCACTTCCTACTTAAGGTTGCGTGAACTCGACTGTGGTACGAGTCCCAGTCTTTCCGAAGCGTCCTCGTCCAGCCCTCAACCACACAACTGGCGCGGGTAGGAGTTCCGGTCCGGGTGGGGGCAGGAACAAAACGACCCACCCTAGGACTTTCTAGATGGTGACTACGGATCCTATGACTACCCTCCCAAGCCGGGAGTCCAGAACGAGCGGCTAAATACCAACTTGCCGCCACGGCGGTGTGTCCCCAAAAGCAAATTCTTAATGGGAAGTAAACAGAAAATTGCCCTGTCCATAAACCTCTATCAACTATGTGTAGATCCTCAAAAGGAGAATTATCACCTAGCCATTTCCTCACACGTATCCCCTTTTTCCCCATTATAACCCTTTTGTGCGTCACAGGAAAAAATATTTAAGAGAATAAAGGCAAAAACAGACAACACACACACCACACACAAACACACAAGACACACACACGACACCACCACACCCACCACCACACAACGCACACACTACACTACACACACCACACAACACACAGGACCACTGGAGCATCCTTTACTGGACCAAAAGTACCAGCTCGCCAATCCTACACTGCAGTCTTGTCTCATATTGTCTGCATGACACCTCCATTGAATTAATTAGCCCACCACATCAGCGATAACAAACACAAACATGGTGTCAGCTGATCCCAAGGACACTGGAGCGTCTTCATTGAAACAAAGGTACGTTCACAATAATGGATCTTGTTAGAAAAAATGTCTTTCAACACCGCCCGGAACCATTTTCGTTCCACCAAGCCCTCCACGTTGGCCGCATATGGCGCGGAATGAAATTCTCAAGGTTTAAAATCACCACGAAACAAGATCTGTTAGACACACAAAGAAGGAAGTAGTGGAAATTCACGGGAGTTCTCCACTCTTCGTACGCAATAGGGGGACGGACGCAGCAAGAACGATCTTTGCGGCACGTTTGGCCCTGTGCAAACCACATACAACAGAAAGAATATCGACGTCGAAAGTGTATGACAGCTGACCTGAGTTACTTTTCCACCCAAAAAGAAACGTCAGTTTCATGAGCACCCAAAACAATTAGAGGAAGAACAATGAGACCAAAAAAGTCGGGAGAAACATTGATCAAGTAGATGAGTTCCTTTATGAGCTTGCCATAACATGCAAGCGTTCCCTGGATGAAAAGAGAGGAGACCATTAGAGATTAGGCTAAGTCCCTAGGACTGCACAATACAAAGATAACTGTCCAAAGAAACGCCAGCAATGAAAGTGAACGGTAACTGCTTAGAAAAGCAATGACACTAGCCAGACAGCTATGAAACAGATGAAACAAGAAATGGCAGAACAAAGAGAACAAGACAGCAGGTAGACCGTGTGCGCCACCTGAAGGGTGGGCAACATCACAAGTGCCGCATTACACTAGTAGCTAGTAGTAGTAGTGAAGGCAGGCAGTCACGTGCCTACAGACAACACTGTGGAAAGTGTGGGCATTCTCAGAAGCTGGGGAACTGCCCAGCCAAGGGAAAGAGTGGACATCATTACATTTTGCCAAAGTTTGCAAGACACTGAAGAAGAAATACAGGGCATGCATGAAGTGGGAGACATGGGGAGGAAGAAAGAGGAGAAGAAGAGAGAACGTTTCTGGATAGGTGCAGTGAGTGAGATCAGCTAGCGCTAGTGTTTGGCGAGTAGAGCTGGAAGTAGAGGGGGAGTGCCGGTTAGCTCAAAATCGACACGGCGCAGATGTCAATGTCATCAGCAAGGCACTCTGGGAAAAAAGCTAGGAAACCAAAGTATCCAAGTGTGATCATATCACCCAAAATGAGTCCAGGGGGCAAGATGAAGCAGATGGGTCGCTTCCAGACAACAATCAGATCTCAGCCAACAACCATCTACGTCATCAACAGTCACATAGAAAACCTCCTCAGCAGGGATATAAGATAAATAATGTTGCTTATAACCCAAACTGAGCCGCAAAGGGCCATATCAGGGCTGTCACCAGTCGCGCATACACTAGTAGCAGTAGTAGTAGCGAAGGCAGTGCAGTCATGTGCCTACAGACAACACTGCAGATTAGTGTGGGCATTTGTTGGACAATTTCTCTGTTATGGCATTCTTGGCCAAACGATCAACCATTTTGTTTCCCCTCCCATGCCAACATGACCAGGAACCCTAGCCAGAATAATGTTGTAACCCTCCACTTTCAACTTGGTCAAAAGTTCAAAGAAGTGTAAGAGTTCTGGATGCTGAAGGTTGCAGCCAGCTATGGCCTCCAAAGCTGACAGTGAATCTGACAGAACCAGAAAGTCCCTCTTCTTAGATGTGAGATTATCCTCAGTGCCAGAACCAGAGCTGTAAGTTCAGCAGAATCGACAGAAGCATCTGAGGAATATGTTCTAACAATATTTGAGGAGCACCAGGGCAGTAGGCTGCACAGGCCACTCCATCTTCAGACTTGGAACCGTCAGTGAAAATTTTCTGATAAGATGGGAATTTTTCAGCAAGCATACAACATGCCTTGTATGCCAGAGAGCTGGTAGATTCTTTGCGAAAAGCTGGCAAATCAAAATGAATCTCTGGTGTGAAAAAGGTCCACCCACGGAGGCCTGATCTGGAAACTTGGAAAAATTGGACACAACTCCTAGGTCGAGACCTGCAAGGCACTGGCGCGTGAGGCTGCATACAAAGACCAAACAGTGGAAATACAGTTAGGGTTGTTTTCGAATTTACTTTGGAACTGAGGGTCAAAGACCGCAGGTTTTCCCGGTTCCAAGAAACAGTCTGATATGATAATCAAGACAGTTTCAGCCTGCAGTGGACAGTGAGTGGCGGTTTCACCTGCCTCGAAGAGGCAGGTTACAAGCAGTACCGAAGGGTGGATTGCGGAATGCTCACTGATAGACCGAAGTCAGTCTATTGTACATGTCGGCCCTTGATGCCTTCATGGTGCATAGAGGTACCAAGGGGGGGAGGTAGGGTATAGACGTGGTCCTTCAGTTTTTGGTCAAAAATAACTCCAGTAGGAATTTGGCCTCTTTGACAGCTGGAATGGGAGATTTCCCTATTTTGATTTCAGGATCTGGAAAAAAACTGATGATGAAAAATTATGGAAGTGAATGCACTGTGTGTCGTAGGAGAAAAAGTGAAGCCATTTTCATCCGCCCACTGATGAATTTTATCCACACAACAGCTGGAGCCTGCGCTGGACACTACTGGGTACAGGCTTCCAGTTGCGTAGACAGGCAAAATCATCCACAAACAATGAGCAGTCTGAACCCTGTGGAACTGACTTGACAATGTTGTTGATCTTGATGCTGAAAGAGGGCAGGAGACAGTATGCTCCCTTGTGGAAACACCCAACTCCTGCTCATGAACATCAGAGAGAGTGTGGTGCCAACCCGGACCTGAAACTGAAATTCTGCCAAAAAAATTTTGAATGAAAAATGGAAGATGACCTCGAAAACCAAAGATCATGGAGATCATGAAGTATCGCCAGATTTCCAGGTGGTATCGTAGGCTTTCTCAAGTCTCCAAGAAATAGGCCACTGCATGTTGTTGTGTTTAATAAAGGCGTTCCGAAGCATAGAATTTCTAGACGGATCAAATGGTCCCACTCGTAGTCAAATGTTTGCGGAAACCACACTGTTTCTTTCGCCAGAAGGGCCGTCGGTTTTCAGTTTCCACATGAGTTTAGCATTGACCATTTTTTTCCATCAGTTTGCAGACACAGCTGGTCAAAGCTATCGGACGGTAATTGATTGGGATCTTTTCCAGGTTTGGGTATAGGTATGATAAGGGCTTTCCGCCAGGACGGTGGAAAACACCCTGTGACCAGATATTGTTGAAAGACTTTCAGAATGGTCTGGAGACAGCTTTCTGGGAGATGTTTCAAGAGCTGATAGTGGATCTCATCCAGGCCAGGAGCAGAATTGTTGCAGGTTTGTCAGAGCTGATTTTAGTTCATCGATCGAAAATGGCAGATTGTAGGCTTCAGTGTTGTCTGATGAGAAGTTACAAGGAGATTTTTCTTTTCAGAGTTTGTTTTTTTTTTCAGAAAAAGCAGGCGTTTTATTTGTGGAGGAAGAGTTCTTTTCAATAGTTGAGGCCAGCACATTAGCTACAGCTTGTTTATCTGTGTCAGGGCTTCTGCAAGTTTCAGGTGATGGATAGAAGGATTTGTATTTTTTCCACTAATTTTCCTGATCACTTTCCTTCCATACTTTCTTCTTGGAGGTCTTTGAAGTCAACTTGGAGCAGAAGTCTCTCTCCAAGACTGACGTTTACACTTTTTGAAAATGTAGCGAGATTTGGCACGGAGATTTTGGTGGGGCCCTCGCGTTAAGGTATTGATGGCCTGCGACAGACAACACGTTGAGCCTTCTGGCGTTGATTGTGGATTTGTTGGCACTCAGCATTAAACCAGGGAGTTTTCGGCGGCATCTGAGGTTTGGTGGTAGAAGCCGGAAATGATGTTCTTGCACAGCTGATGATGATGTTTGTCAAGGTTTCAGCAGGGGTCAGGACTTTGAAGAACCTGATCCTCCACTAATTCTTTTTGTATGTTCATAGCAAAAAAGATCCCAGTTAGCTTTCTAAGGTTAAGACGTTCTGGTAAGATGATGTGTTCTGACGATTTATGTCTCAAGACTATTGGAAAAATGGTCACTTCCATGTAGATCATCATGAACACTCTCATCATCAAAGTCCAAGACCAGTGTGAAGGATCGCATACTGATAAATCGATGCAAGACAGAGTGCCATTTGACGAATGTAGATATGTTGGAGAGCCATCATTCAGACAACACACAGGTCAAGCTCAGAGAAGACATCCTCCAGAAGAAGACCTCGGGGAGAGGAGTCTGCACTGCCCCAAAGAGGAGAGTGGCCGTTCAGGTCCCCTAGAAGCAAGAAAGGTTCGTGGGAGTTCTTCCATGAGGCTAACCAGCTCTTGTCGACTGACAGATGATGATGGAGGTATATACAGGGAACAAACTGTCACTGTTTTATGTAGGGAGATTCTAGCAGCTAAAGCTTGAAGAGAAGATTTAAGGTTGACAGGGCTGAACAACAAAGATTTGTGGATGAGTAACGAGACCCCCACCTGAAACTCCAAGAGCTGTAGGTTGGGCTGGTTTAGACAGTACATTAAAACCTGAAACAGAAAAGGACTTTTCTTTGTGCATCTGTGTTTCCTGAAGAGCTACTACAGCTGGCTTTAAATCTTGGCAAAGAAGTTGAAGCTCCTCAAAATTGGAATGGAGACCTCGGATATTCCAATGGAATTGGTTGAGTCCATCATAAAAGAGATATGGTGAAGGAAAATAAATCTTGTAACTCTTCACCAGCAAGTTTCTTTCATTCCATGTTGACATCTTCTAGATCCGAGAGAACTGCAAATCTGTTGGTGTTTCTCTCGCGCTTTTTTTTCTCTCGATCTGATAAAATATTAGGTGCTTTCTTTTTAGGCGGCGATTTTGTCTTTCCTCCAGAACAGCGCCAGCTCCCTTGCTGACAGCTGTAGGGTGCCCTTTGGAGGATTTTGAGGGGGGTGGTCTTGTTGTCTTGAACTTCAACCACTTCCACTTTCTGCCGCCCTGAAGGGCCTGTAGGTCTTTTTTGCCCCTGATGGGTCTGGGGGCGGGAGTAGGCTTTGAAGACGAGTCGTATCTGAAGGCGATGACTGCTGCTGGGGGTTCGTCGCATGCAGTGGTTCTGCCTGAGGCTACAGACTTTGGTTTCTGGCTCTCTCTCGCAAACGAGGATTCGACCCGTCTGCACTCCGATGCTGACTGTTGTTGCTTCCTTACTGCAGCTGCAAACGAGAGCCCAGCAGTTGGTTGACTCTTCATTACAATCTTTTTTTCGGCCTCAAAAAACGGGATTCGCTGTTCTTTTAAATTCAGTTTTTATTCTCTCTGGAATTTCCTTTTCCTTCAACCAGTTTGGGCAGGTCTTTGATGATGATGGTGCTTGCCTCCACAGTTGGCACAGAGAGTGGTGGACTGTCACAACGCACCTCTGGTGGACTGGCTGGCAGCAGGTACCACACACCTCTTCTTTCCTACATCTATCCCTCACACATGGCCAAACCTCTTGCACACACGCAACACAGCGGTGCAGGGATGTGACGGATGAACAGCGACACTGAGCTCTCCAGGGTAGCCCACCCTGGTGATCGACTCCAAGAGAGCAGTAGAGCAAAAGTCAAGAGAAAGGGTGTCAGCATTGGAACTCTGTCAATGCCTTTTAATACAAAGCACTAAGCACGGACTGCATGTGGGTCTGCCATGAACTGTGAGATCTGTCCAAAGATTTCCGGACTTGATTTCTTCCTCCTCCGACAACTCCTCTCAGATCTCTCTGCACCGGATTACTTCGTGCCCCTTGAAGAGATAAAGTTTTTGTGTGGAGATGGAGACCCTGATCGGTCGATCAAACCACCGAATCCCCCGTCGATTTTCAACAGCATTTCCTGAGTGCAGCTTGGAAGATCACTCAACCAGAACAAAGTGACCTGCCTTCCTTGATCTCTTTGACAACTCTTTGCTGTGCTTGCCGCTTGAGGCCACTGATTCCTTTTCGCCAAAAATCGCAAAAGGACTCATGCCGCAACAGAGGTCTAAACCTTCAAGGCTCGGTCATAGCCCATTCCTATCAGATCGCCCGACCATATATCCCCTCAGCCACCAATCTACCAGCTGGGCCAGGTGCCTGAATAGGTCAATGAAAAGTCCTCAATGAAATGTTCTGAATCCATATCCTAAATCTGTTTCCTGAACTCTGTGCCTGTTCCACCTTTTTTCGTTTTTGTTTTGTTTTTTGGTACCATGTTGTATTCATCTAGAATTCATCTCTCTTGATTCCCCACTCAACCCGCGGCCCGTCGGAGTCCCAACAAGTGGGGATTGCGAAAATATTTTAGTATGCGAAATTCCAGTATATATCAGGCACCAGGACTTTCAAAAGAGATATACACAGGGCCCCTGAAAGCATCCCTGCCCACAGAAGAGTGGCTCCCAAACACCCCGTTTTGACCTTCGGGGCGAAGCCGCCGCCTTCTATACCCTGTAGCTAATAGCCTGGCATGCATACGCACGTGACCAGGTAAGCCCTGCTTGATCGAATCGGCCCTTTGGTCCACTTCGACCACCTGTCCTAGAGGAATCCAGGCCAAAGAGGTGTGTTGACTTGATCAGTACGATGCACACGTCCGCGTCTCACATCAGCTCCGGAAACTCTCAAGACCTCCCGCATCCTATCTCCCCCATCACAGGACGCACATCCACACTGCAAAACACGGGTGGCTGCCTCAAGAAGACCACAGAGAAAAGAATATTTTCTTACATGTTCAGCACGGCGAGTAGCAGCGGCACCTTGCCAAGCGAGCCGGGCAGAGAGAACGGTCAAAATTCTCGAAAAGGGGTCTCCGGTTGTGTTCCCTTATCCAAACGACGCAGAAAGGCAAGTCATCTGCAAAATTCATTACCACTTCTATACGACATAGAAGAGATGACAGACGACCAGCAAAGAGAGGAAAGCATAACATGCATAGCAATACATGTGTGTATCAGTGTGGTAGCATGAGAGAGAGAGAGAAAATGCATAATACGACTACAGACGCAATAACATACACCATGTGCCATTGCCACACCCACTCCTCATCCACACACACATCCCACACCACATACAGGGCACATCACATTGGTACGAGATGAATGTGCACTGTGCTACTGAGCTGCACACACACACACACACACCACACACACACACATCCACCAACACACACCATTCACACCTTGTGGATGAAGATGATACTTGGAATCGCTAATGAATCCGGCTGCAATCATACGGGTAGATGAAGGACGTTTGTGTTTACAGGCTATTCACTATGTGAAAGAAGTACAAGCTCCCTATGAAGGTGTTCTTAGGAATGGGCGGCATCAACGGCTCCATTAAAAAACTCGACACTACATCAGTACAGGGGGTATCACAGTTATCAGGGTTATCGCGATCACCGATAGCCATGCCATAATCATAGCTAAACACGGTTACCTACATCATATCTTGAGCGACGTTGGAATCGAAGAAATTACGAACAGACTGCTTGGGGTGTATGCAGTAATTGTACCCGTGTTGGTAAGTCAAGAGCTCCGAGCTAGTCAGCTGCACACAAATGCTGCGCAGCTTCCCCCTCTCCTTTCATTCCTGTCAACTTCGAAGCAAGCAACTCCAGCCCCCCAACACGAAGGTCGTAATCCACAGGCTGAAGAAATCTCTTCAGTGTTCGCAAAACTACCTACGTGAAGATGACCACGTCAGAAAGCAGGTTAGAGATCCTCTAGACAGGACTCGTGCAAAACTGACAAATTCACACCCGAGGGCAACACCGTTGAAGGTCTTTCATTCACGCCACGGTTACCATATTGGAATATCCATGGCGCACGCAGAATGTATTCCAGAAATCATGACATAAATCCCGATGGCACTGCGGTGTCATATTCTCTTTGATGACATCCCTGCTTTCACACACAAAGGGGGGGGGGGGCAATCTATGGCAAACATACGAACGTCCACAGAGTGTCATGAGCGTCTGAAGGAGTGGACTTGAAATGGGATTGGAAGGGATAAAGGTTTGGGATTACAGAGAAATCAGCAGAAGAGGTCACCATTTCTTGGCCACAATAATCGTCAGCAATGAAGGGTTAAAGCCAGACCCTGAGCAAGATATAGGCTGACCGAAGAAGTTGGTGTAGTCCAGACAAGACCGTGGTCTAACTGAGACTTCTTTCCTCTGGAATATAAACCTAAACAACTACCAAGGGGGGGGGTGGGTTTGGGCTGAAGTGATGTTACAAACGGGGGAGCCACCTGTCAACAACACTGGAACCACTCAAATGACGCCACTGAGAAATGATGCGAGGCATGGGGTTGTGTGGGCCACAAGCAAATGGGACGCATTTCAAGAAGGTCCATGAAATGCTCAGAGTAGTAGGGGGAGGGCTCCAGGAGCCTTTAGCTTCTTTTTAGCCCGGTGCAAGCCAACAACTGTTTCCGCACACGTCAGCTCTTTTATGCATGGTGTTCATAAGAGTATGCATGTGGTCGGTAGCACCAGTTAGCATACCTTCAGAGCACAGCTTCTAAACACTCTGCAGAAGCTGAGGAACAATGCTACGGTGCATAAATAGGAAGAAGATGCCTGCTGTCCCGTGTGGGCTGCCGAGAAGTTTGAAGGCAGGTAGTCTGTGGGCCTGGAAGTCATTCAACACATTCGCGAATTGTATCACAAGCCAACTCATACCAGTTATCAACTAAACAAGACAAAACAAAAACCTGTCAGAACACAGACACCTCTACTATGTCATGCCCTACTCATCAGGTTAATGGATATTTCATGAGCCGCCCAAGTAAGTGATGCACGAAATACCAGCCCGGGGGACAGGGTGTTTTTTGGGGAGATCAGATACTTATCCCAAATTCCCGATGACCACGGGAAAAAGAAAGAAAAAGAGGAAGTTTCAGTACCTTGAAGAATAGCCCTACCACATAAACATGGTGATGACTACCGATGGCCACGAAAGCCGGAAGAAGAGACCCGTAATGATCCGAATTCGGGGAGTGGCAGAGACTCAGAAGGATGTGAATCGCAATATGTGATGGAGATGATTACTAAAGACGGGACACTAGACTGCTGGGCCGGTAGAATCCCTAAAGAAGACATGTAGCTGGGAGCATCCATTACCTTCTTTGCTGTGTCGCCTGGAGAACAAGGATTATGGGCCGTGCATCTCAAAGGCACATACATACAAAACAGGAGTAACATTCAGGTTTTAAGGAAGGAGTGCCTGCAGAAACACGCCTCAACAGAGCAATGACCCACTGCTCCAACAAAGTGTCCAGACAACCATTTCAGTACCTCGCAAATAGACATTTTTGAAGTTGGAGTCCAACACCCACCTCATGTTTGTTGACTGCTACTCACCATAGATTGACATTACCCTCTCACTCAAATCCAACGACAGCAGCCAGTAATTGCAAAACTGAATGAGCTGTTTTGCAAGACAAGGGATTCCAGAGACTCTGATGTCTGACAAGGCCCCAGTTTTCAGCTCTTCCGAGTTTCTATAGTTTCGCGGAAGAGTGGGAACGGGTCTCTCGACATCTCTCATAGGGTCCTCACTATCCCCAATTCCAACGATGAAAGCTGATAAGCACAGGGATAGTTAGAAGAACAGGGGCAAAAGGGCATCCTGAAACCAAAACAGCCAGAGCTGCCGTTGTCATCTACTGCCTCCACGCCCACCACACCCCCCCTACACCAAGGGCGGACCACCCCCTAGCCTGCACTTGGGAGTGAGGCCCAGCAAACTTGCACCAAGGGGACTGGGATAGGAGAACTCCGAACCCTTTTTTTTGTTTGTTTTTTTTTTGTTGTTGATTTATTTTGGGGGGATGTTTTTGCTGGTCCTCAGAACCTCTGTCCCTCTGCCCCATCTCTAAGGCAGGCACCTACGTACGCCGCTCATTCTGACACCCCCGCGTCCACAGCTACAGCCCGGTCCGGAGAAGGCCTGGCACCGTGCAATCCACATGGAGCAGGTCAATGTCCAAGAAGTGTCCTCAAGTTGGGGCAGAACCACCGGAGGAGCCACTGCTAACATGGGCTGCCGATCCCATCGGTGGTGTTCAGATGGCACAGGGCGCCTTTTTCTGTATCTACCTATGCAGGACACTACCTATAAGCCCCCTACTTATGACAATATAGTTTGGGCTTAGTCGTGGAGGCCGGGCGTGAGTAAGAGGCGTCTTCTCCCTCCTTCGAGGTTCCACGCGGGAAAAAGAAACGTCCGTCCAACAACAGCCCCCATTTACTGCTGCTGATACCGGGAGAATGGGTAGTATGACCCACTGGAACCAACCAAGACCACAAACGTGGATAGGACCTCTAAATTGCGGTCCCTATGTATGCAGAGGCAGTGAAAGGGTCCACAGATGGTTATACTTTGTTTTTTTATTATGCGTATGAAGATAATTGAGGATGAGAATAAGATGATCTAAGCGGAAAAGATTTCCATTTCGGTCTGAGACTATAAATACAGAGTCTTGTACTCTATGCTGGATCCTTTCATAATATATCCCGGCAATCACCCAGGCGAGAGAATACAGCACCTGCACTGTTTGTCAGGAAATTAATGTCACAGAACACATCCCTCAGAAACGCATCCATTAAGTGGATTAACTCGACGGTGTGTGAGTCCCTAGTCGTTCCCCAACTGAGTCCGCAGCCAAACCTCAGCTCGTGGTAGGCGCCCGTTTGGCATGAGAAAACCCACAGACATGGGTGCTGGGATTCGGACAGGACCCACGACTATTCCAGCACGGAAGTCCCGCGATGACTAGAACCACGTTCGCCATTGCGGCTGATGACTCAAACAACTTGCCTGCTCACTCAGTAGTTGAAGACCTGGGTCATAAGGGTCCATCGCACATACATCCTAACCAAAATCATGCGCGCAGTGGCAGAGAGTGTGGATGAAGAACACAAAGCAGGACAACCAAAAGTACTGCAACAAAAGGGACTCAATGCCCCGTACCAACTGCTTAGTCCTGGGTTCCAGTCCTAAAAAGAAGACGGACAGGACTTAGAAGTTCGTGAAGGAATGATTGGGATTGTGCTCTAAGATTGTAGACCAATGATCAAGAACAGCGCTATGTAAATTGCGGGGCTCAACAACCCGGACGCACTGCGGTAAAATCAACTCACAGGTCATTCATCCACACAGTTCTTTAAAAGACATCGTCTAAAATCTCATCCAAAACTTTGTTAAAAATCTTTCCACTGTAAAATCTCAGATCCGATGAAAAATGTTAACCTCTTTCAAGAACTCAAAGATCGCGTCAGGCGAACATCTCTGAACAAGGTTTTCATGGAATCTGCTGTAAAATGTTTGTGTCCACATCGTGCAAATCCCCACCCTCTAAAAGAATATGTTTCATTGTGAGTGGCACATGACACGGAAATGCACCAAGGAACTTCTTCACTCTCTTAAAAGGTAGGAATGGGTTAAAATACGAATGGCGGTGTGCAGCCGGCACAGAACTGTTTCTTCTTTACGACCACCAGACGAAGA
>JADBJO010025773.1:0-23346 GCA_016801955.1 Conus betulinus
CGGCTACACATCCTGCCCATCGTGGCCCCATTCCAACAGCCGACAGGCCCTGCGCACTCACTGCCGAACACTGCCACTGCACTCGATTATTTCTTCTTTCTACCTCTCATATTTTTTCAACTAGTAGCAGAAGAAACTAACAAATACTCTCAAAACAATCAGCTAAGGGCACACCTGACTCCCTGTGGTTCGACACAACACCTGACGAAATGCGCGGCTACGTCTCCGTATCCCTATGACAACTAAGGGACGACGCTTAGAAACGTCATATATGTGTTTTTTTCTGCCAGGTGCCTTTATGCTTTCATAAGAATGACTGTTTCCATGACTACCATGCGCTGAAAGTGGCTCAACATTAGGGCAGTTTGCTAGTCTCTGTGTTTGTGTGTACATGTATATATGCTTACCTGTAGTTTATGGTGACAGTGCTTTGATGACATTTGGCAGCAGTGACACTCTACTCAATTTCCTCACTGTACAGCTATACAGTGTGTAAATACATATGGACATGTATAAGGTGCTTAGAACAGTGACAGAAAAACAATGAGGAACTGTGCTTGAATCCACAGTAACTGTTCAGTAGTGACAATTGACACTAGTTGTTTGTGACATTCTGTGGATTACCTGTGGGGACTGAACAGGCGGACAGAAGACAGATCATCTCACTTAGGCCGCAGCTTTCATTTTACAACACTAACATGCATGTGCATGGGATAACTGCATGGTGGTGTGCTGTATTAGAATTGTCACCATTGCATGTGACACATCGGGTGACATTTTGGTGACAGTGACATGACCTTTCACCTCGAGACACACAAAATCTTGTTCACAGTATAGAACAGAGTCTTGTGACCATATATGCGGAATTTCGTAGCTCTGAGGTTTATTATTGGTTGTGGTGAAGCATGAACCATACATACCATTTTAAGGCTAAATTCACCACAAAAAAAAGTCTGAAAACTGGGGGGAATTTGGCCTCAGAGAATCTGAATACAAGAGGGTTAATGTTGAGTGCCAACAAATCCACAATCAACTCCAGAAGACTCAACGTGTTGTCTGTCGCAGGCCATCAATACCTTATGGGAGGGCCCACCAAAATCTCCATACATTTTCAAAAAGTGTAAACATCAGTCTTGTGGAGACCTCTGCTCCAAGTTGACTTCAAAGACCTCTAAGAAGAAAGTATGGAAAGTGATCAGGAAAATTAGTGGGAAAAATACAAATCCTTCTATCCATCACCTGAAACCTGCAGAAACCCAGATCATAGATAAAACAAACTGTAGCTAATGTGCTGGCCTCAACATAGAAAAGAACTCTTCCTCTGGAAATAAAATGCCTGCTTTTCTGAAAAACAAAGTTCTGAAAGAAAAATCTCTTGTAACTTCTCATCAGACAACACTGAAGCCTACAATCTGCCATTTTCGATCAATGAACTAAGATCAGCTCTGCAAACCTACAACGATTCTGCTCCTGGCCTGGATGAGATCCACAATCAGCTCTTGAAACATCTTGCAGAAAGCTGTCTCCAGACCATTCTGAAAGTCTTCACAATATCTCTGGTCCACAGGGTTTTTTTTCCACCGTCCTGGTGGAAAGCCCTTATTATAGGTATACCCAAACCTGGAAAAGATCTTTCGAACCCATCCAATTACCGTCCGATAGCTTTGACCAGCTGTGTCTGCAAACTGATGGAAAAATGGTCAATGCTCGACTCGTGTGGAAACTTGAAGATGGCCTTCTGGTGAAAGAACAGTGTGGTTTCTGCAAACATCGTACTACAGTGGACCATTTGATCTGTCTAGAATCTACGCTTCGGAACACCTTTATTAAAAAACATGCAGTGGCTATATTCTTCGACTTGGAGAAAGCCTACAATACCACCTGGAAATCTGGGATCCTTCATTATCTCCATGATCTTGGTTTTCGGGGTCATCTTCCACTTTTCATTCAAAATTTTTGGGGCAGAACGACAGTTCCAGGTCCAGGTTGGCACCACTCTCTCTGATGTTCATGAGCAGGAGTTGGGGTGTTCCACAAGGGAGCATACTGTCTCCTGCCTCTCTTTAGCATCAAGATCAACAACATTGTCAAGTCAGTTCCACAGGGTTCAGACTGCTCATTGTTGTGGATGATTTGCTGTCTACGCAACTGGAAGCCTGTACCTGAGTGTCCAGCTCAGGCTCCAGCTTTGTGTGTAGATAAAATTCATCAGTGGGCAGATGAAAACGGCTTCACCTTTTCTCTGTACTCCGAAGACACAGTGCATTCATTTCCATAATTTCATCAGTTTTTTCCAGATCCTGAAATCAAAATAGGGAAATCTCCCATTCCAGCTGTCAAAGAGGCCAAATTCCTAGGAGTTATTTTTGACCAAAAACTCAACTTTCTCAGCCACATTAAAAACCTCAAAACTTCTTGCCAGAAAGCTCTGAATATTCTGCAGGTCGTAGCACACACTGACTGGGGCGCTGATAAAAACTTTGCTGCACCTCTACAGAGCCTTGATCTGTTCCAAACTGGACTGTGGTTGTGCTGTGTATGGCTCTGCAAAACCGTCTTACCTCAAACTCTTAGATCCTATCCACCATCAAGGGCTTCATCTCTGTCTTGGAGCATTCGCACCACCCCTGTGTACAGGCCTGTACACAGAAGCAGGTGAACCCTCACTGTCCAACCGCAGGCTGAAACTATCTTTGAATTACTAAATCAGACAGTTCTCTGAACCGGAAAACCCTGCCTATGACTGTCTTTGACCCTCAGATTCAAAGCAAATTCGAAAACAAGCCCAACTCTATTCGGCTGTTTGGTCTTCGTATGCAGCCTCACGCACAGAATGCAGGTCTAGACCTAGGAGTTGTGTCCGATTTTTCCAAGTTTCCAGATAAGCCTCCGTGGACCTTTTTCACACCAGAAATTTGTTTTTGATCTTGCAGCTTTTTGCAAAGAGTGTACCAGCTGTCTGGCATACAGGGCATTGTATGCTGACCTCTGTTCAAAATTCCCATCCTATCAGAAAATTTTCACTGACAGTTCTAAGTCTGAAGATGGAGTGGCCTGTGCAGCCTATTGCCCTGGTGCTCCTTCTCAAATACTGTTAGAACATATTCCTTTAGATGCTTTCGTTTATTCTGCTGAACTTACTGCTCTGGTTCTGGCATTGAAGATAAGCTCTCAATCAGCAAAGGAGGACTTTCTGGTTTTGTCATATTCACTGTCAGCTTTTGGAGGCCATAGCTGGCGGCAACCTTCAGCATCCGGAACTTTTACGCTTCTTTGAACTTTTTACCAAGTTGAAAGTGGAGGGTTACAACATTATTCTGGCTTGGGTTCCTGGTCATGTTGGCATCGGAGGGAATGAAACTGTTGATCATTTGGCCAAGAATGCCACAACAGAGAAATTGTCAAACATATATATCCCCTGCTCCGATCTGAAACCCAGAATTAATGATTATGTCAGAGAGACCTCTGGCAGAAGGATTGGAATACACAGACAGCTTAGAAACTCTTTCAGATCCGTCCAAAACCTTAAGGAGTTCCTCTCATCTGCGTCTAGTGGTCGTAAAGAAGAAACAGTTCTGTGCCGGCTGCACACCGGCCATTCGTATTTTACCCATTCCTACCTTTTAAAGAGTGAAGAAGCTCCATGGTGCATTCCATGTCATGTGCCACTCACAATGAATCATATTCTTTTAGAGTGTTGGGACTTGCATGATGTGAGACACAACATTTTACAGCAGATTCTATGAAATCCTTGGTCAGAGATGTTCCGCCTGACACGAGTTCTTGAAAGAAATTAATATTTTTCATCAGATCTGAGATTTTACAGTGGAAAGATTTTTAACAAACTTTCGGATAGGTTTTTCAATGTATTTTAAAGAATTGTGTGAATGACTGACCTGTGAGTTGATTTTAACGTGGTGACAGCCCTGATGTGGCCCTTTGCGGTCGGCTGGGTTATAAGCAACATTATCCTATCTTATCTTAAGCTCCGTGGTGCACTGGTGAGTTGATTTTAACGTGGTGACAGCCCTGATGTGGCCCTTTGCAGTCGGCTGGGCTCTAAGCAACATTATCTTATCTTATCTCCATGGTGCATTCAATGTTATGCGCCACACACAATGAAACATATTTCTTTTAGAGTGTTGGGACTTGCATGATGTGAGACACAAACATTTTACAGCAGAGTCCAAGAAAACCTTCTTCAGAGATGTTCCGCCGGATGTGATCTTTGAATTCTTTAAAGAGATGAACAATTTTCATCAGATCTAAGATTTTATAGAGGAAAGATTTTTAACAACATTTTGGGTGTGGTTTTAGAAGATGTATTTTAAGAGAGTTGTGTGAATGAATGACTTGTGAGTTGATTTTAACGTGGTGACAGCTCTAATATGGCCCTGTGCGGTAAGCAGGGCTATAAGCAACATTGCCTTTCCTTTACCTTACCTTACCTTGCCTTTACTTACCTTATTTTACCTTACCTTACACACGCACACACACGCATGGCGCGCGCAAACACACACACACACACACACACACACACACACACACACACACACACAGGCAAGCACATTTTTTACCATTCCTGTGGGTACTCGTAAAGTTGGTTCTGGTGATGCACACATGACAGACAGTGTAAGTATGTGCCAGCAGAGCAGAAGTCAAGAGACCCTGGATAGGGCAGGCCAGAGTGCTGAGGAGCTGCAGCGACTGGCAGAGGAGAAGAACCAGCTGCAAGAACGCTTGAAGAAATCAAACGAGGAGAATTTAAACCTCTCCAATAAAATGAGGGTACTTTTTGTCTTTCTTTTTGATTCACATTTGTGACAAAGCAAGTCTGTGTAATTATATTGTTTCATGTTTTAATTTTTATTAGCACTTGTCTATGGTAAACTTTTTGTTTGTGTATTTTTTTTTCTTTTTTATTTGTTGTTTGTTTGTTGTTTTTTTTTGTAGTTGCAAATGCAAGGCGAACCAGATTATTCCAGAATGATGCAATCAGTAGGAATTTCATGACCATCACTGCATGAAGATGTTGACAAATTTTAGAGACTTTAATCATCTTTAAAGTTTTCAGCAGTATTTCAATATAACAGAATTGACTTTCTCAACACTTTATGCAAAGTATTTCTTGTTTTTTTTTTTGTACACTCAGACAGGAACCCCAGAGGCATCGATGAAGGCTGCGATATGGCGGAGGCTCTTCAGAGGTCAATAGTGCTTCTCCTTTGTCAATGTGTCAGCAGGCCAGGTCTCTGCTCTTAGCTTTTGATGTGCTGGACAGTCCTGCAGGAAGTGTTCAATGGTCATTGGGGCTGTACCGCATGGGCAACCTGAAGACTCGTCAATGTGGAATTTTTTGAACATATGGTGTTTGAGTATGGAGTGCCCTGTTTTCAGATTCACATTGCTTACTTGGTCTGGTCTGGTCAGCAGGTAGAATGCATCCTTCTTGTTGAAGTCTGAGAGCTGCTCAAACCATCTTTTTCTTCTTCTCTTTGATGATGGTTTTAGCTTCTTCAAAGATTTCCTGCTCCAGTTAGGGCTGCTGTCCTTCCTTTGCCAGTCGGTCAGCTTCCTCATTGCCATACATGTTGTAGTGTGAGGGTATCCACTGGATGACGGTGTTCTCCATGGACTGCTAAAGACTGGTCAGGGCAGAGACAAGGAGCTGAGTTCCTTGTTTTGAAGATTTTAACAGCCTGCAGTATTGACAAAGTGTTGGAGAAGATGGCAACTCTGGGACATGTGGCCCCTCTATTCTCATACAGTGCTCTGGCTGCTAACTGTAGTGCATCTGCTTCAGCCTCTAAGTTTGTAGAGAACTTGCATTTCAGGATGGCTTGTCGGACAGGAGTTCCATCCATCAACTTCAGGAAAATTCCTCCACCACCATTTCTGGTGGCCTCTTCTGCTGAGCCATCCGTAAATGCATGTGTCCAAAACTGGGATATGGTTGCTCTGAGTAGTCAAAGGTTATTGCTTACCCCTCTGGTTTTGACTGAGTACCCTTTGTAAGAATGCCAGGAATGGTGACTCTGATTTTTGGGAATTGATCTCTTTGATGGTACTGAACTCTGTGATGGAATTGTTTTGTTCCTTGTTGCAAAAGTTCAGGATCCTGTCTCTCAAGTCTACATGCATTGTGCACAAAGATGTTGCACTTCAGCACTCAAGATTATTGAATGCAGTTTCAACCAAATAGTAGAGAAAATGTGAATGAGCACGTCACTGAATACAGGATTAAGACAGGCCCTTCTGTACCACACATTTCATATTCCTCCTTGCTTTACTTTTGCCCCCATTTTGTGTCTCGTTTGTTTGTTCGATTTTTCTCTTCTTCATAGTTACCTGTCCAAACAAAAGCCTTATCTCCACAAGGCATGGAACCTGAAGTACATCAGGATTCTTGTTAAAATGGAGAGCAGGGGAGCTACTCTTTCTTTAACCATCAGGTTAGTCTCCCTCAGTGAACACATACTGAATTCCCCTTTACAGCCAGAATTCAGTTTTCTCCTTTTCCTTGGCGAGGAAACACACACTCTGTCTTGACTCAACCTTTCTGCTTTAATGGATTCTTAGAAGTGATCCTTTTGCTCTGCCTTTGTCTCTCTGGAGGAGAATTCATCTTTGATGCAAACAGAAAACACCAGGAAAATTTCAACGTATGGCTCTTTTCTGCAATTGCCGACAGCGTAGGTGGGCTTGATTTACTCCAGTCTAGCCGATACTTCTTCTTGGCCCCGGATTTCCAGAACTTAAAGTGCGTTCAGACAGCAGTGCCTGCCCTTGACAACCACAAGACCTGCATTTTCTGCATTGGCTGTTCTCCCTTCAAACCCTGCAGCTCTTGCGAGGCTTGGTCAGAAGTGACTTGGTATTCATGTTTGGCCCACGGTCCAATGGTCAACCTGTTCTGGCAAGAATCTTGGTCAAGGCTCCCTGTGACAATGTCCCAGTGGCGGTCCGTGGTTCAGTGGAGACTGGTCAGTCTCCCCCACAGTAAGCTCTGAGACCTCTACCCACTGGCATGGTTTTTGAAAAACAGCTGCAATCTCAACTACCAGGCAGGCTTTTGAGCTGTTTGCAACTGTGCCATGGCGTAGGCTTGGAGAGCTATCAATCCAAGTAGGGTTACCGGTACCATTGGATGATCTCTGGATGTTGTAAGCAGGGAGGACAGGTCACACTCAGACGGCTCAGTCAGAGGCTTGTTTGGTGTGGATGTTTGCGAACTGGAGCCTGGCAAGCCAGAAGAGGTGACTGTGATGCTGACTTTTATTACGATGAATATAATGATGATGATGTTCCTCTTAGCATGGAATTCTCTTTAGCTAGGTCGGCAGTCAGCAATGCCTGGTCAGTGATTATGAACCCGCTTTCCAATGCTTACTTTGATTGCTCTGTTCCTGCATTTCAAGGGGTTTGAGTTCACTCCTGTTTTTTCGAGGAGTCCAGTACTGAAGATTCTGTTCGTTACCTCACTCTTCCAAGAAGGTCACTCAATTTTACAACACCTACAATGAAATTCTCTTGACTCCCAGTTTGCACACTCAGTTATTGTCAGGTTAACCCTCTTGCATTTGGATTCTGAGGAAAAACTTCCCCAAGTTTTCAGATTCTTTCTGTGAGTTTAGCCTTAAAATGGGTATGCACAGTTCATGCATCACCATAACCAAAAACAAACCTGTAGAGTTACAAAATTTTCCAGATGTGTTATGAGGGTTTCTTCTGTAATATGAACCATATTTTGTCATTCTAAGAGCGACAGGTCGTGTCAGTGTGACCTAAATGCCACCACATGTGTCCTATTTTATGTTGACCATGTTATTAAGCAGACCAACATGCAGTTTTCTCATTAACATGCGTGTTTAAGAGAGTAAGAAGAATAAGAAGAAAGTTGAGGCCTATTTGACATGGTCCATCCTCTGTCCGTCCCTGCAGGTAATCCAGCTGCGATCTATATTTACATTGTGAAAAGTTATTTCAAACAGTTCCAACCATAGTTTTACATTGTTTTTTCTTAAGGAGTTCCTCTCATCTGCATCTGGTGGTCGTAAAGAAGAAACAGTTCTGTGCCGGCTGCACACACGGCCATTCATATTTTACCCATTCATACCTTTTAAAGAGTGAAGAAGCTCCATGGTGCATTCCATGTCGTGTGCCTCTCACAATGAAACACATTCTTTTAAAGTGTTGGGACTTGCATGATGTGAGACACACAAACATTTTACAGCAGAGTCCATGAAAATCCTGTTCAGAGATGTCCCGTCTGACGTGATCTTTGGTTTTTTGAGAGAGATTAACATTTTTTCATCTGATTTAAGATTTCACGGAAGAAAGATTTTTAACAAAGTTTCTGGTGCGTTTCTAGAAAATGTTATTTAAAGAGATGTGTAAAAGCTTTTTTTTTTTTTTTTCTTTTTTAAAAAAATGACTTGAGTTGATTTTAACGTGGTGACGGTCCTGATGTGGCCCTTTGCAGTCGGCTGGGCTATAAGCAGCATTACCTTACCTTACCTCACATTGCTTTTATGCAATTCTTTTCCATCCTTTAACCACATTTATGTCTATACACAGAGTCTTAGTAGCTGTTCAGTAAGTGACAAAGTGTAAAGTGTTATGCTAAATGTCATAGAGCCACTATTGTCATTACAAAATACAGGTGTACATACACAAAAGGAAAAGGGAAAACAAGCAAAGCTACATTACTGTTGAGCCCCTCCAGGGATTGTAAACTTGCTGTGGTCGGAGAGCTTATACAGTCCAGTGATCCCTTAGGCACAGCTGGCGAAGGCATCAATACTTGGATGGAAGGCTAGTTTTTGAAAACATTTCTAGGCCTGTATAGTCAAGTTGCTGACTGGCCTAAGCACAGCGTGGTAGGAGTTGATGCCCCTGGCAGGGTGTCCCCTGTCAGACAGGTTAAGGGTTAGGGTCTGACAAATGTTAACTCGCCTTTTTCCTATTTTATCTTCTGCCTTCTCTTATGGATCTTTTCTATCTTCTTCTCCCCTTCTTCTTTTTCATATTTTTTCTTTTCGTAACGGCCGCAGATGGGAGCTGCCTGCCGCATGTGTATGGTACTTTTCCATCACGTGCTGACTCTCTACTTACTCAGAGAGCCACTAAAACTTGTAAGGGATTTCCCACTATAGCCCAGTAATGTGGCAACACTATTTTTGGATGCTGGCACCACTTCCATTCACTAAGAAAGAGAAGAAACTGCAAGCGAAGAGTTGTGCATGAGACTGACCGATTTTCACAATGGCGTCGTCTGCTGTCAACAGCGAGTTTGATGAAGATCAGATTATGCAAGAATTAGAGAAATATGAAATGGAGGTTTAGTAGAAGAGAATGATGTTGAAATCAGCACCAATGAAGGAGAGGAAAACGGTGAAAGCGACCCTGAGAACCACACCCTGCTACTCGCCACTCTGCAAAACAGTGGCAACCGGCTACACAACCTGCCAAACCTGGCGGCCATTCCAACAGCCGACAGGCCCTGCGCACTCAATGCCTAACACTGCCACACACTAGATTATTTCTTTTTTTCTACCTCTCACATTTTTTTTCAACTTGTAGCAAAAGAAACTAACAGATATGCTCAACAAAAAACAATCAGCTAAGGGCAACACCTGACTCCCTATGGTTTGACACAAACACCTGACGAAATGCGGGGCCTTTGTCTCTGTACTGATTATCTTCCGTATGACCACTAAGGGACGCCGCGTAGAAACATCATATATGTGTTTTTTCTGCCAGGTGCCTTTATGCTTTCATAAGAATGACTTTCCATGACTACCATGGGCAGAAAGTGGTTCAACAGTAGGGCAGTTTGCTAGTCTCTGTGTGTTCGTGTGTACCTGTATATATGCTTACCTGTAGTTTATGGTGACAGTGCTTTGATGACACTTGGCCAGTGACGCTCTACTCAATTTCCTCACTGTACAGCTATACAGTGTGTAAATACATATGGACATGTATAAAGTGCTTAGAACAGGGACAGAAAAAACAATAAGGAACTGTGCTTGAATCTACAGTAAACTGTTCAGTAGTAACAATTGACACAGTAGTTGTGTGTGGACATTCTGTGGATTACCTGTGGGGACTGAACAGGCAGACAGAAGACAGATCATCTCACTTTAGGCCGCAGCTTTTCATTTTACAACACTAAACATGCATGTGCATGGGATAACTGCATGTTGGTGTGCTGTATTCGATTGTCCACCATTGCATGTGACACATCGGGTGACATTTTGGTGACAGTGACATGACCTTTCACCTCGAGGACACACAAAACATCTTGCTCACAGTATAGAACAAAGCCTTGTGACCATACATGCAGAATTTCGTAGCTCTAGAGGTTTATTATTGGTTGTGGTGAAGCATCATAAACTATACATACCCATTTTAAGGCTAAATTCCACCAAAAAAAATCCGAAAACTAGGGGGAAATTTTGGCCTCAGAGAATCTGAATACAGGAGGGTCAAGAGTGGGGGGCCCAGGAAAAAAATAAGAAACCTGCCTTTTTCCTTTTCTTATCTTCTGCCTTTCTTACTTGGCTCTTTTCTGTCTTCATCTCCCCATCAAGTCTACTTTCCCCACATTCTTCTTTTCTCTTGTGTCGTCTTCTGCGCTGTACGCAATTGGAGCTCTTACGCCAGCATTCAGCGTCGACTCCCACTTTGTGTTTAATAAGGGGCCAAGCCGAAAATGGCTTTGGCGTTTTCAAGTTTCAAAACTCCAGTCAATCCATTTCCCACAATTTTAGTAAATTTTTTGCTGATCCTGAGATTCATCTGGATAACTCCACCATTCTAGCTGTAAAAGAAGCCAAATTTCTGGGTATTTAGTTTTTGTTTTAATAAAAAAACTGAACTTTAAAAGTCAGTCATATTCAACCCTTAAAAACTGCATGTCAGGAAAGCACTGAACACATTCTGGCAAGTTGTGGCACACACAGATTGGGGTGCTGACAGGAAAACTCTCCTCCATCTTTACAGGGCGTTGTGATCCACTCCAAACTGGACATGGGTGTGTAGTGTAGGCTCAGCCAGACCCTCCTACCTGAAAAGTTCAAGACCCTATCCCTCAAGGGCTTTAATTGTGTGTGTGAGTGGTGTTTCCGCACCACCCCGTTGTTTACAGCATATATGCAGAGGCATGAGAAACCGTCCCCTCTCCAAATCGTCGACCGAAACCTTGCCTTGTTTTTGCACTACTGTCTGAGTCTCTCCTCTTGAACCTCAGAACCCAGCATATGACTGGTGTGTGTGTGTGTGTGTGTGTGTGTGTGTCCACACACACCACACCACACACACACACACACCACACCCCTTACAATGAAGGTTCGAGCCTTTCCTTTTTAAAACCCTTATACATAAACAATATAATACAACATTCAATGATTCACGTTGCACCAATTAGTATATAGTTTTACTATCATCTTTAGTAATTCCATACACAACATTGTCCAACAAATCATTTTGATATAGCAGGCATTCTTTCAGAGAACGAGAATAACGAGGCATTCCCATGAAACGTGCAGGGGTTATTTGATGCTACAGTCGGGATAGAAAATGGTTTGGGAACAACACCAACACACACCATTCAATACAACAAAATAAAATAAGGATTTTAAACAGGAGAATTAGATAAACTACAAAATTAGCAACAAAAAAATAAGAAACCAACACTCTTTGACCTAAAACATCTACAATAAGTAATGTCTATAGCTAAGAGGGGGTTTGATTTTAGGGAGGGGGGGGAGACAGGGTTGGTAAGAAGTGGTGGTGGGGGAAGGGGGTTGGGTGTTAAGCATAGGGGTAAAGAGGTTAAAAAAAAGTCGCATTCAGAGATCTAAGGAAAAAACAAGCAGTCGCATTCCATTTTGCAGATCCATATTTGATCGACGCTCATGTCGCGCAGAGCATAGAATGCTTTTGGTACAATTCTGTGGTACAGTTTTTGTTACCTTACGGGTGACAGAAAACACCTAAGTTCAACGACGACTGCAATACTTATACCAGTAGTTAGCAGCTAATTTTTTTATCGATCGTAAACTGTGTAGTTTCTAGTCTGTGGCACCAGCGTGCCTATCCCCGGTAATTATCCTTTTTGTTTTTTTTTAATAATAAATCATGATAGCACAGTTCCATTATATGTACGTGGCTGTTCTGTTTGGTATCTATGTTTAAGCCGCGGGGGGGGGGGGGGTTTTTTTTTCGCATGAACTTCAGACATTCTTTGTATTGCAATAGTAATTCTACTTTTATAGACGGAAATCTTTGCCCCCCATAATAAATCATACGATAGAAAACAAGAATTTTGCTTTGTGCCTTTGTTTTTTTCGGTTGGTTCCCGAACAATATCATCTCGACAGTTCAGTGGAAACAAGGTACGGAAACAAGTGTTACAAATGTTTCTGTTGTCAAGATATCTTTCCCATTTCTTTCCAAATGTCTTGTGGTATAATGGGGGTGGGACAATACCCAAATAGAATGATGAACCTTGTGTCTCTTTCATTTTTGCCAAAATATGCATGGTCTGTGAGACCCATTGTCTGTTTATTTATGTATCTTGATTCGGCAAACACTCTGTGGCCAAACTTTCGATTGAACCCCATCAAAACCTTTTAGTTCTTTGATTTTTTCGGACATGGTTTTTAACCCCTTCACTGTTTTCCACCTTATAATAGCACATGTTGAAAATCTGGAGTGCCGTGGTAACCCTTAGTTTGTTTTGGGTAGGGTTCAATAAAATGGTTACTTGGCTCACTTATTTCTTGAGCATGTCTTCTCTGATTTTTTTGCAAGGTTTTTGTTTGTTTTCCGCTTTGTCTACAGGTGTGCCTGTTCAGAATGGACTTGAATAATAAATAATATGTTATAGATAATTAGTATATCGAGGGGAATGATAAGACAATAAATTAATAGAAAAGATTTTCACAAAAGTAAAGTTTCGCGCTATCACAACAAACAACGGCGGGGGGGGGCGCCAATTAGAATGACTAAATCAAAACACTGCAACACAAAGTGCGATCTTGCTATTTCTAGTTCAGCGGATCAGCTGCTAACACATTGACATGGCAGTCATTTATAACTCCCAAGGAATCTTGTTTTTGATGGTGATCTGCTCAGAATTGGGGCGCCTACTACTTTTATGCCAGGTTAAAAATGCTACATGCATGCCTTTTCACTGTGTTGTTCCGAACATCTAGCGCATTACTCCTGAATGGAAGCGGAAAAGAGGGGAATAAGGATTCATTATTGAGTTATTGTAGATGTTTTTTTGTGGATTACTTCTTTATACCCGTTGTCCACTTAACCATTTCACGTCCATTCTAACATAAATATATTCTGGGGTAAAGTGAATGAGTTGTTTCACACTAATAATATACCAATATTGATAAAGACATCCTTTGTTTTTGGTTTTCATTGGGGAGTTTTACAACAATTCACCACTATTATAAAGACCGCTAACACTAGCAGCAATACCTTTTGTAATTTGCTCCACAATATTCCCATCAACCACCCGGGGTCATATATGTGTCATTGCATTCTCCCCATTCCCGTTTCTGTGTTTTATTTTCCCCCAGTCTGTTTACTGTCTTACTCTAAATGTTCCCTCTGTTGGTACAGTGCTGTGTTATGTTACGGGGGGTACCCCGATTCTGCCAAGAAAATGGACATATATCTCCCCCTTTGTTTAACCCTTGCCTTCATGGGGTCATTTGTCTTAGTATCCGCTCAATCTCCTGTTTTATGCTTATGATTTGCCCTGTGTACTCATATGACTTGTGAGCTCGAGTTTGCTTGGCTTCCGTCTTTCCTCTCCTTATACCTTATACCCCCAACTGTATTGTATGCTGTTTTTATTAACAAAAGTGTAAGTCCTCGTTGGTAATCCTATATGTGGATCCGCAGTGTTCGACATGGGGATGTACCATTTGTGGTGGTTACAAAGCACGAAGAACGGATGCTCTTGCACACATTACCACTATGGTACATGAGGAAATCACCATAAATCACACCATTGTACTAAATATCTGACAGAACTAACCTATCTTTTATCTGTGTTCCCTCTCAGCATCATGTGATAAGGTACATCGGTTATGACAGGTGTGGTGCCAAATTGTTGTTTAATAGTATAATACTTGCTGGTTCTAAATGGTTTCAAAATTACAGCCATGGGAAACAAATCAAACGAAGTTAATAAAAATACACAACAACTTGTGCTGTTGCAAAGAAAAAAAAGAACAATACACCATCTACCACTAGAAACCATGTAGAACTGGAGACGAATCAACATACTGAATACAAAGTTCTGCAAGATATTAAGGACCAAACCCCACAAGTGTCTTAATGCAGCGGGAACACACACAAAAGACATCGCACTTCACACACACACACACAGTACATACCTCCCCACTTTGTTGCTGCAAGGGCGCGCCAAAAAAGCAACCAGACAAAAAAAACAGCGGCACACAGCGCACACAACACACGCTTTTGTGTTTGTGTAATCCAATATGTAAGATGGGCCATCGACACCCGACAGCGGACACAATGTAGGGGGGGCGACTCCCAAAGACACATAAGGTCACACATCAGACAACCAACAATTGGGTGGCACAAGGGAAAAAAAAGGAAAAGGGCAAATATCTACTCGCGGGGGGAAAAAACAAAAAAAGGGGACACAGGTTGCAGGACGGCAGAGTCTCTAAAGACCTAGATAACTAAAAAAATAACGTTGCTCAAAAAACGGGTGCAAAACAAACATAAACAGCATTATACCTCGGAAACGCGAAAACTACAACACTACACGCACACAATATATTGGTACATCCCACACATACTCACCAAACCTTTGAACAGCATGGGGGTCGAGGTAATTAAGGGGGGGGACTCGCTAAGACCCAAACAAAAGCCAAAATCAAAGCACGACGGCTCCGGAATTAATAAAGGGGGAAAAAAAAAGGGGGAAACAACAAAAAAGAAAAAGACGGGATTGATGCGACAGTAAAGGGAAAGAAACCGACCCCACACATCCAATGCAGGGCTCACGGGGAAGCACGACAGCTTTACAACACACACACCCACACTCCACACACACACACATCAGAAATACACACACACATGCTACACATAACACACACACACGACATAATCACACACACCTGAGTGTTAAAACTCACCACACACCACACATGCAAAAAAAAAGAAAGTGTGTGAGTGCTTTTCTGTCTTTACAAAATGAACAAACTTATATGGAAAAACTTCATCTAGAAATAAACAATGCCTAGCACACATTTTTGCACGCGCCACACACACACACACACACCCCACACATACCCACTCTTGCACCACCACACACAGAGTCCCACCTACCTGTACATTCATGTTTGCCATAATTAAATGATGATGTTTAGTAGCGCAATATGAACAAAGAAGAGAATATGAAAATATTTCTAGTGTAGGAATGAAGAATCCAGCATAAGTACAAACAAAAATTTGACAAAAAACAGAAAGAAGAAAGAAAAACAACGAGAAAAAAATAGAGCTACTTGCCTGAATTCTGTTTCTGGTCATGCAGGAACTGAAGACGGGAGCTCTGTGCAGCCTCAAATTGCCGCCATCTAGGTGTTTGTACGTGTCGTTTGACCGCGAATGATGTTTATCCCACGCATGCGCCCAACCCCACAAGCCTGACTGACCACACCCATGCCCACCCCCTGCGCTGGCTGCATTCCATGGACCCTCGCCGTCACCTGAACCCCCTACCAGGTCCACGCCCTCTCTCATGGCATGAAAGTAGGCGTGCAGGGTTCGTTCATGTTGATTGGCACATGTTCGGCTATTTTCCGCTTACATCACCCTTTGCCTTGCGGCATATTGTATGGCACATGTCAGTCATGATTGCACGTAACCATGAAGCCACGTCATCCCCCAACATGTACTCCGATAATTTAATGAATGGTGCTTGATTCCATCCGTTCGTTTCCTCATCGCTATTATCATGATCCGATCCCAGAGGTTCTTTTCCACGACTTTATCGTTGATTTTTTTTTTGACATCGTCATCTAAAAACAACCCCTTTATTACCCCAGCGCAGTGTACGTCTTTAACATATTTTGAGGCTCGGACACAAGTTGCTAGGTTTGAGCTGACCTCTTGAAATATGCTTATCAGCTCTCAACCAACCTCTCAACCTCCACAATTTGCATAAACCACCAATGGCATCCACATTGCGGCTCGCGTGAAGGGAACGGGGGGGGCCCGTTCTTGACCCTCAGTGAGAGATGAGAAAATTTTAGCCCACAAGGTGTCTCCACAAGTAGATTTTTCTGCTCCCTCTCTGTGATGAAAGTAAAAAGCTTTTTTTTTCCACACTTGTCCGGGGCTAGTGATTTTCGGTTTTCCCCCCCCGAATTTTCCGCCCGGTACACGTCCCCACGGAGGGAACGGGATACCATTTCCCAGTTACCACGGGTTTTTAACTTTATCTCCCCACATGTAGACAAAAGGACTCTTTCCACTTGAGAAACCAGGCTTAGGTGTTTTATCCAGGGCACATGTCATATTTTATTTTTTTATATTCTGCGGCCATTTTAAACTTGTTAAAATTTTTTTTGTTACAAAACTTGCTTTATCATTCTGTGACCACTTCAGTTGATGTATTGTTTCGACCCCCTGGTTTTTGACCCCAGTTCCAAACGAAGTCATTGACCACCCCAGTATTTCCATTCCCCGTGGGGATTGTATCTTCCCAATACACGCACCACCTATTCAAGAAGGTATTGATGACCTTTGGTGAGTAGTTGTGATTTTTCCAAGTTTCACGAATCCCTACGGGTGTGGCACCTTGCCTGTGATTTTGTTGAGTGTTGTCCGCCGGGTCCAGTCATTTTTAGGCTTTGCTGATGGGCGGAACCCAATATATCGACAGATGGATAGTTTGTGTGACCGCTGTTAGGCCTGTATTTCAGCATAGTTGATGACTGGCTAAGCATTTACGTGGTAGGAATTGATTTTTAGCACCCCTCGGTAGGGTCTCCACCCTGTCCGAACTTAGCGTTAAGACGTTGTATGGGCTTTTCCAGCCGCCCAACATAATAACCACCTTGACTATTCTATTTTGCCCTCCATAACACGGATCGGTTCTCTATTCGGTCTCCCTCACGGCCTTCTTGTCTCCACGCTCGTTTTTCCTGACACAGAGGTCACTGCATACCGCAGGGGGAAGCGCAATTAAAGTTACTGGGAGGTGAGGGCTGATCCAATTGAGTCGCGAAGGTGTGCACTGTCTGTTTTCTATGGCGGGATAGGCATCCCAGGTCTTGGCGCTCGGCCCCCATCTTACTCTGGCCATCATTGTTTTTGATGACAGTTGTGTCAGATCGCCTTGGGGTGCACCATGTATCTTGATGTGATTAAAACCAATTTCATGGGCCTCCAGAAAACACAACAAACAGAAAGAGCCCAAAAAATTGGGTTCCGACCCCTTCCGGGATCATGGACTCCGATCAAACAAAGCACGTCCAGAAGCCGTAGGTGGTGGCCCTCTTGGTTGAATAGTCGGCAGATAGTGAAAGACAATTAAACAAGTGCGCCCTCAGCTGTGGCATAAGGGGCACAAAAGGTCTTGTAGGCGAAGATGCCGACAATAGTGCCGCAGGTTGAGGGATGGGTCCCTGCTCGTGCAGGTTGGACCGAAAAGTCCATCTCTCGGAGAATTTATTGAGATCGAGTTTCGTCTTGTGTATATTAATTCCACCTGATCCAAGTTGGCCCTTTTCACATAAAAGTCTAAAAATCTCTTGGAAAGGTGTATCCATGCCTTGCGAGAGTTGTGTGGGTCACATCTTGAGGGAGAATTCAAGGCCTGCGTTGGCTGATCGAGGGTGGTAGGGGTCAGGGAGGGCCCCGACTGTATCTCCCCCCTACCCACACATGAGTGCCGAAAAGATGCGAATGTTTACCGCGACATTGCAACACACCTTTCTATGAGTATTAGTATTTCGGACCACAATGCTTTGAGTCTCACTTGCTAGGTGCCGACTTTTTCCCAGAGAGTCCATAAAGGTGGGGTACCTAAGAGCAACAAGTAAACCCTGTATGTGCCATTACACACTGAGGTGATTCAGATGAAACGATTTGTGGCCATGTCAAGGAGAAATGCCAGGGAGAGGAGGGGTGGTGCACACCTCGCAGCAACAGCAGTTCATGATGGTAGATGTGAATCCATGAAATGCGTTGACATGTGACTGGGTTGTGCAACCACTTGTTGTCTGGCAGATCAAGAGCCTGGTCTGCTAGCCAGTTTGGCGAGTAGAAATTGAAATCCAGCGCCTTAAAAACAGAAAAAAAAATTCGTTTCTTTGAAGTCCAAAAACCTGTTGGTGTAGGGCAGAGAGGAACCCCGCTCCTTTTGCTCGACAGTGGTTCAAAAAAACGCTTCAGAAACACTGAGTGGACGCTATGTTGGACAGACCCATGTAGTCTTGAACACGAAATGTCTTCCAGCTTTGAAAACATTGGCAGAAAAAACGGCCGTTGGTGGGGGTCTTAAACCCACCAAAGGATGCATCTCCAGTGCATCCATAAGCCTGCGGCTGTGCCGGGCTGCCAGCAAGGGGTTTGCCCCAAGATGGCCCTTTTTTTAACTGTATTACGAAAGACCCACCTCCCACAGAGAGCGTGCCCTGACAGTGGCTTCCAGCATCAAGTGGCCTACTTGGTGGAGTGCAGGGTAAAGCCTCCATCAATGTACATAAAGATCATTTAGCTTCTGTCCCTGTCCCACGGGAAGGAAGGAAACTTCTGACTCCCCAGCAGGCTTAAAAAAAGCCAGAGCTCAAATTGCAAGATGCGGTTGAAGCTCTGTATGATGAAGAGGAAGAGGACGTAGACATGGAGATTAAAATCCCTCATCCACAATGGATACAGTCTGGGCAATGGAAAGATCAGGGACTGTCTTGGGGGCCAAGTTATCCAAGAACTGCAGTCTTGTGCGGGGTGTTGAAGCTAGGCCATATATGCTAGTTTCACGCAAGAAACTCTTCTGAAGTGCTGACAAAACTTTCTCACTTTCTGGTCTACAGCTTTCTAAATCAACCTGCACAATCTGTTGAACATGGCGTTTCTGGCGGGGTAGCCTTATTCATTCATACTTCTTGTTCTGTACAGCCCAGTTGCTCTGCAGACTCACGTCAGGCAGTGGCAGCTCGGGTAGCTCTCCACAAGGACAATTAATGGTATGTACTCAGCTTGTGATCTGTCTCCCAAATATCTGCGTCACCAAATGGGGACTCATTTTCACTCTTGGAGCAACCTTCCCAGACCCTTCCCCTGCTGTTGGGTGATCTGAATGGTCATCTCCCTCTATGGGGAGTGAGAGAGTCTTCACAAGGGGTCTGCTTTTAGAGGAAGGTGTTTTGGAGCTGATTTGTGTGGTCTTGAATGGAGCAAATCGCCAACTTATTTTCACTCATGCTAATGGCACCACATCTTGTCTGGATCTTTCTATCTGTGTGACCCATCTTGCTTTTTGGATTTTGTTTGGCCCCCGGTTTTGGGACCTCTTTGCCACTAGGTTTCTTATGGATCTGGAAGAGGACAAGATCCTGCAAAGTGAAGATCCGGCAGGAAGTATTCAGATTTCATACTGAATTGCGCAAAGCAACCATCCACACATCTTCCAAGAAGCCCCTAATGCCAAAAGTTTCTTGGTTCAACTCTGAATGCAAGGAAATTAACAAAAACCCGTAAAAGAGCTCAACGTCGGGTCTCTTGCAGACCTTCGATGCCCAACGTCCGAGCGCATCAGAAACTGAGGGCCAAATCCAAACACATATATAAAACCAGTAAACATTTATCTTGGAAGACAGTTTTGCTCAAAGTCTCACATCCAAAACATCGAAGAAAAAGTGTTTAAAATCATCAAGAAAATTAAAGGGAAAAGAAAAAACACTGCCCCACTGTGAACCATCTCAAGTTTGCTGACTCTTTAATAACAGAGAAAAAAAAACGCAGTGCCGATCTGCTTTGCTTCAACCGTGAAAAAAGAATTCCTCGTCTGTCTAACAAATCAGCCTGTTTTTTAAGAACAAAGCCCTTAAAAGCAAAATCACCCTGGAAACTTTTCGGTCAGAATAACATGGAAGATATACAATATTCCTTTTCACTTTAAACACATTGAAAATCTGCATTACTTTCCTGCAGCGATTCCTCTCCTGGCACCGAAGCGTTTCAAACAACCCATCAAACTTACAGGCCCACCTTTTCATGGTGCGGAGGACTTGCACGGTCCCTGTGATCCCTTAACTTGAGCGACGCCCCGGGGGCATCATTACTTGACAGATAGGTTGTATATTTTTAATATGGTATCTCTAGGCCTGAAAAGTCAAGTTGCGCACTGGATAATTCGCTGCACATTAAGCGCACCCCAACATGGTCAGGAGTTGATGCCCCCTGGTAGGGCCGCTTTTTTTTATATTGTCAGATAGTGCTAAGTTTTGAGTCGTGATGTGCATCCCGATAATCGTTACCCGCACTTTCCTCTCCTTTTTTGTTTTCTGCCTTTCTTATTGGCTCTTTTCTATCTTTGTCTCCCCTTCAAGTCTCCTTTTTCCACACTCTTTTTTTTCTCTGTGGTCTTCTTAAGATGCACCGACGTTTGCCGTGCTTGGGCGTACTGTGACAGAGGGGAATGAGATCCTGGTGATGAGAGGGTCCAGTGCTCTCAACACATCACTATGGCTCGGACCTCTCCTGAACAGGAGGTACACTCTGGCCCAGGTATATTAATTGGCTCCCCCTTCATGGGTCCTGGTTCCAGGACAGGCAGTTCTCCTGGCTGGCCAAGGTACTCCTACAGTGCTGCAGCTCTCTGTTCCCGGGAGTTGGGCATGATCAGGGAGGATAGGGTTGGTAGGTTTTCTGCCAGTCGTATATCTCTCCTGAAACCTGGAAGGGGTCAAGACAAGACTTCTTGGCCCGGCCCCTTAGTTGGACTCCATGGTGGGTAGGTAAGGGAGAGATGAAATTTTACACTATAAAATATGTTTTTTTCTTCACCCAGACAATCCGCTCCCCCTAAAAAGAAAAAGGTAATTTAATTTCATGAAAGGCCCTTCGCAGGAGTCTTGATGCTGACCCAGCATCTGATACAGGAAACAAGAAAAAGAATTGCGGTAAGATTTTGGTCCTCTTGGGCTGATAATGGAAAGTACTGATCAGGACCAAACCCAATTTTCTGCACTGCCATACAAGAAGGGCTTCCAATGTATTTGCAGGGAATTTTAACCCCCGACCATTCACCTTTGAAACAATCTCCGCAACCATTGTACTACCTTTCTTATCGAACCCGTGAAAGACGTTGAAAAACACTAAGAGTTAGCAGCTGGCTGAACAGCTACAAATAGCTGGTAATACATATGTAATCGGGTGGTGACGCACCCACCAATAACTACCAGATCTGAATTCCTCTGACGGCGGAGGAGACATTTGATGGACCCAGAATTCTTAAGAAAGGTGTCTAAAGTTCATTTGCGCAGAGATCAGGTTGGATACACTCGTGCAATCCCAGGGTGTGACAGAGGTGCATAGGGTGAAACGTTATAAAAGGGGCGAAAGAGTGGCCCACCAACACCCGCTACGGCCTCTGACAATCTGCAACCCTTTGTTACCCTTCGGTCAGTAAAGTAGGAGACTTGAATGTCCGGTGTGCAAATGTGTGTGTTCCGTCTCCAGTGCGAATGTTTTCAAATGCAGACAAATGGAAAAGAAAGTTTGGACATGTCAGAAATAAAGACGCTGTTCTGGGGAAAATGGTGTGGTGTTTGGTGTTTGTTTGCAAGGCAACATATGATGGGCCATGTAAAAGAACCGGCTCATCGCGTGCGAACTGGCGATGGCGACGAACCAAACTTTATCCCTCTTACCTCTTCTGTGGCAGCAACACCCTGTTTGGGATCCCAGGAGTCCAACATCCAGAAAGTGAAAACAGAAAAGAAAAATCTCGTTTTTAAAACAGGCACGTACAACCAGGCTGTTTGGTAGTCCAGAACGTCAGCAAGTGTCTGTCAGTAACATCTGCTTGGGCAATAAAGAAAGTTTCCAACTTCAATTCAGTCTGCTGCCAACTGATGAATTATTTCATTCACCACAAAACGGTTGCAAAGGCAGGAATGTTATACACTCTGGTGGGAAGCAAAGCCACCACCTCCCAATCCAAAAGTGGGTGCCCCTGTTGGTGAGGCAAAAAAATCCGCCAACCCCTCAGACGTCCCCAGGCTGCAGTCTACTCCATCTGCTGCTGGGCAGATTAAAAAGCCAGTCCTCCTGTGCCTAGAAGCTTCTGTGAGCAGAAGTGCCCCCGTGCGGCCCAAGGGATTTTCAACCGAGAGTGTGAAGATGAGAAAGAAGCCTCCACCATCTCCAAAAGTCCAGGTCTTTCGGCTTCACCTGTGGGGCAAGTCTTGCCCAGCAAGGTCTGAAGGACAAAACAACTGAAAAAAGTCAGGTCCAACTTTCTAATAAATTGCTACCATTGAAAATGCATAGACGATACGGACATCGGAGTGACCTGATTTCTCTCCAATTCATAATTGCAACAGGGACAGTAGGGCATAAATCCATTGGAATATCCCGTGGCTGGATGTACATTCAAGACTTTGATGAAGCTTCATGCTTCTGTGTCAGACATAAAAAAACCTTTCGTTGTAAAGCTCTTCAAGAAACTACAATCCCCAGAAGCCCATCCGAAGACCTTCACCTTCTTTCTGGCTTTTAATAGTCGTTCCAAAACCTTGCACAACCATCAACATTGGGACTAAACGAGCTGTGTTGACCCTTCTTAATAAAACACATCTTTTGCTGTTTAGTCCTGTGGATCCTACTACCTCCCTTTCAAGGTTATAGCTGCCAGAGGCACTCCTCCACACAAACTATAAACAATTTTCCCTCACTATAATCTGCCCAACTTTCGTGGCATGGTTTGTTGTCCGGGACCTGTCCCAGTACGATCGTAAGAGCAACTTCCTTCCCTTACCTTTTTTGGCTGTTGGTGACTTTAAATGGACCACAAAATTCCTCTTTTGGGGGTAAAGTGTCAGGTCGTCAATCCAGAGGTTCGGCTTCTTGAAGAAGGGGGGGGGGGGGAATCCCCTCTCAGACTGTTATCGTGATTTGTGTTGTGTCCTTAACCTGGTTATTTTGCCCAACTTTACCTCCACTTTTCCACAGGTTCAACTTTCTCGTGTTTAGATTTGTCCGATTTGCGATCCTCGCTGGTCCGGACCGTGACGGGGTGTCCATGATGATTGCACGGAAGTGCTCCATCCCTGT
>JADBJO010025774.1:0-12767 GCA_016801955.1 Conus betulinus
CCCATGTCTTCAAGAGATAGAGGGGGAGAGTGACCTGCCCGTTTAGGTTAGCCCGCAGCCGCAACTAACCAACCGTTCGATGGTGCAATCAGAACAGTTTTTTTTTTTTTTTTTTATTTAGTCCGTTCAAGTGCTCTTCTACAGACTTTTTCAGGAGTCGGGGGTGATGAAGGTTCTTCACAGTGCAGAGTACCTGCGGTTGAGTGTGCTTCAGCAGGTGCGTGTTGTTGGGGGGGAGAGTGTGGCAACTTACCGTCATGGATCAGATGACCGCAGTAACTGTTGTTTCACTTCAGCCTCTGGGTACGGTGCCAGAGCTTGACTGATTCTGGAAGCTAATTTCTTGTTTTTTTTTTTTGTTTTTTTTTTTTTTTTCCCGCTACGTCTGTTGCAATTTTCTCTTTGTCATGCTTGTATTTTCATTGTTGTTCAGTTTATTTACCTTTCCCTCTCCGTCATCTCATTTTTTCTACGAATCTCTTGTTGTCTTCCTTTGGCTGCCGATGTCTCTGTGTGTCTGCGTGTCTGTGTGACTCTCTCTGTGTCTCTCTGTCTCTGTCTGTCTGTCTGTCTGTCTCTTTCCGTCAACTTGTATGGCAACCTCCCCCCAAACTCTCTCTCTCTCTCCCTCTCTCTCTCTCTCTCTCTCTCTCTCTCTCTCTCTCTCTCTCTCTCTCGTGTATGTCTTTGCGTTTGCCTTATTGGTAAAATTGCTCATGCGCTCAGATGGTTTTCACTTCTCACTCTGTTCTTCTGTCTTTCTCTCCCAACAAGTCATCGATATCATGTGTGTGAATGCACATACGAATGTGTGTGTGTGTGTGTGTGTGTGTGTGTGTGTGTGTGTGAGAGAGAGAGAGAGAGAGAGAGAGAGAGAGAGAGAGAGAGAGAGAGAGAGAGAGAGAGAGAGAAATTCATGCCGGTGTTTGATGTGGGGTTTTGTTTTTGATGTGTCGAATGCCTCAAGGCACCCATGCGGTCGGCTGGGTTATAAACAACATAAATGTTCTGAATGTCTGTGCGTGTCTAACACGCCTTAACATATGTAACTTTGCACTATTGGCAGGACGCTAGAAAATGGAGTCTCAATATTTGAAGCAAGGCCCAATTTTGTTTTCAACGATTTTGTGGTAATGACACCCTCCCTCTCCCCCCACTCTCCCCCCGGACAAGAAGAAGAAGAAGAAGAAACAACAACAACAACACAACAACAACAACAACAACAACAACAACAGTAGTCATTAATGTCAGAATCCCTGAAATTTCACGGCTTAATTCAACCTGAACGTGTCTGTTGATTAAAATCCAGCCACTAATCTACCACTTAACCTTGGAAATTGGCAGATAGATCGAAATACCTATGCTATCCGCTTCTTCCAGCGGGAAGGTGGTCTTCTAAGAGAGATTACTATTGCCCTTTCATCACTACCGTCTCTACGCTTTACCAATTGGAACTTTTATTTTCCATGGAAGTCTTTGATATGCTGCAGTCTCGTGTCATGATTCATAGATGCTTGTGGAAGAGAACGTGTGGGGAGGGTGTGGGTGTGGGGATGGGTGTAGGTGGGGATGTTTGCTTTTGAACAGGAAGCCACTGAAGAGAGTGAAGAAGAGGAGCAACGTGAGTGGTTTTAGAACATCTAGCCTGGCGGTGTTGTGCTGTAGTTTCTGTGACTGATGAACAAGATGTTAGAAGAGAATTCGAACAATCCAGTCGTGACAGAACAAAAACGCAATATGAATTTTGATCGCATTGTCTGAATTAAATGACAGACAAAGCTAATACGATGTAGTTTCCAGACAACACACACGACGGACTGAGAAGATGAACCGCCGGAATCCTAGCGTCTCTTGCCAATGATTAAGAGAAGGAGTAAAGGAGCTGAAGAAGCCGATCTCAAGGTCAGTCGTGTGTAGGATAAAAATGCTATTTCTGTCACATATTACAAGTCCAAGGAGTCTCTTCAAGGTCGCTTGTCCATTCCTTCAACCATTCTCCAGACCACTGGCTAGCTACATTAAACGTGAACGTCTGGACAATAATTTACAATCTTGACGGTCCATCCCTGTACTCCAGCGGATTCCCTCCCCTGTGGGATCACTGGGAATGAGAAGGCTGACGCCGCTGTCAGGGCAGGCAGCAGTATGGAGCACTTCAGCCACCCGATGACCTACACAGAGGCCCAAAACTATCATCCACAACCTATACCAAAACCAGCGCGGAAAACAAGGCTGCGTGCAGACAGTGGTGCTGATCCAATCCACCAGCTCCAGAGATACCAGCAAACAATCCTCTTCAGACTGAGAACAGGCCAATACCGACTGCTGAGTCATCTCAGCCAAATCAAAGTTGCCCACACAGACGAATGTCCGTGTGCCACTGGATCTCAGATCCCGAGAACACATCCTCCAACATTGTCCAGCCCATGATGTTCCATGGCGTTAAACCTGACCAAAGGGTGCAGAGGTGCAGATGCAGCTTTGGGCCGTCGTCGAGACCTCGAGAAGACTGTGGGACTCATCGTGGCAACAGGATTGAAGATGTAACACAAGTTGTAAAATCGATTGCAGAATACTACTACTACTACTACTACTGATAATAATGATAATAATAATAATAGTAATGATAATAATAAGGATAATAATAACAATGATGATAACGCTGCTGCTAATAATAATAATGATAATAACAATAATTGGAGTTGGTGAGCGACAGCCGTGTCGAGAGGACGTGTTGTTTGCTCGTGTTAACCGACGGTGAGTTGTTATCGCGCGTTCTTTGGGGCTAAGTGTTTTTTTGTCTTTCTTTTTTTTTTTCTCTGTAGCATCTGTTTGCATCTTTCTTTCAGACTGTGTTTTTTTTTTTTATTCTGTAGTTGTTTTTTTGTGTTAGTTTCTTTTCGCCCGACCTGCTGCATACAACTAGCTTTATACAAGAGGTGATAGAAAGTTGAAAAAAGAAAAAAAAAAAAAAAAAAAAAAAAAAAAGGTAATGGCAGTGAGAGTGACGCCGGTGTTTGTGAAGGCTAAAGACATGCCATCAACAGACAGTAAGGAGCCCCTCGCTGTATTAGAGGTGTGTCTAGCAGCTGAGAAGGTTGCTGGCCAAGGATCAGTAGTGGGAGCCCAGCAGATCGGAGGTTTATGGCGCATATACCTGGCCACCAAAGAGGCAAGATCCCAGCTGCTGATCCAAGGAATGCGGGTAAGAGGTTTTTTGGTACAGCTTTTGAACACAAATCCGTTTATCCTGAGGGATGATACTGGGGAAGAAAAACCCTCAACGAAGGTTTTCATTGATCAAGTACCACTTTCGGTGGCAGACAGTGAAATCAAACATGCGTTACTGAAAGCAGGTTGTGAGCTCCGCTCCAACATCCAAAGTGAAAGAGCTCGAGACAAAGATGGTAAACTGACACGTTTTCTGACAGGACGAAGATTCCTATTCATAACAGTTCCAAAAGTTCCGCTTGACACCACCGTAAAAGTCAGTGTTTTCATTGCCAAAGTGTACCATAAGGAAAAAAAATGCAACGCAAAAATGCTGTCTGTTCAAAGTGCCTAGAACAAAATCACCATGTTTCAGTGTGCACAAATGATGTGGTGTGTCGGGCATGCAGAAAGCCTGGGCACAAGAAAGGAGAAGCACAATGCCAGATGACCAGCACAGAAAATGAGCGGAGTGGGTTTGAGAGTGAGGGTGAAGGTGAAATTGAGAGAGAAGGAGGGGGTGACAGGAGAAAATGATGAAATGAGGGAGGAGGAGCGAAAGGGGCAGATCGGCAATGTGCAGAAGGGGGAGGGGACTGAGAAGGAGAAAGAAGGACCACAGGGGACGATCTCCCATGCGACAGGCAGAGCCGGGAGTCGGAGTGGGACAGACGAGTCCTCTTCGTCACCGCTCGGAGACACCCAGCAAGCGGCCCCAGAGCCCATCTTCAGAAGACAATCCTGAAGGGGAGGGAAGCAACCGGGTCAAGAAGGCGGGTAAGACTGATTGTCGCCGAAGCCCAGGGAACTTGGGGAGGGGTAAACGAAAGTAATACCCGAATTGACAAGGACTGACCTTTCTGATTTCGAACCTGGCTATGAATAACGATTTCCTTTTGGTTAACGGACAAATGATTTCCTTTGTGTGATACATGATATAACATAAAAACGCTGTGTATATGGATAAAATTAAAGTAACATCATTAAACTGTAGGGGGTTAAAAAATAAAGTAAAAAGATTATCAATATTTCGATATTTAAAAAGTAAAAAGATAGACATAACGTGCTTACAAGAATCACACATCACTGACAAAGATTTACCACAATGGGAAAAGGAATGGGGAGGACAAATATATCATTACCAGGGAACAAACAGGAGCAAGGGAACAGCGATCTTGATAAGTAAATATTTTAATGGGGAGATTAAGTTAAAAACAGCAGAAGATAGAATCCTTATCATCTCTGTGATACACGAAAAATTTAGTTTTAACTTAGCAAATGTTTATGTTCCTAATAACCTTGTAGAAAAAATAGCTTTCTTTGATGAACTATACTACAAATGTAACGATTTCTCTGATAATTTGATTCTGCTTGGAGACTTTAACTGTGTTCTCCACATTGGAAACGATGTGATATCTGGAAATCCTCACCGTGAAAACGAAGTTGAAGAATTTAACGAACTAGTAAGGAAGCTTGAACTAACTGATATATATGAGAATGCTCCATATCGACGAGAAGATTTATACTTGGAGTAGAAATAATCCATTTATAGCGCGTCGCCTCGATTATTGTTTTTTATCGGAGAGCATGATAGAGTATTGTGAAACATGCGAACACATAATTGTACCTAACTCTGACCATAAGGCAGTATCTATTGAACTGAATGAAAGAGAATTTGTGCGAGGACCCGGATACTGGAAAATGAACAATAGTTATTTAACAAATAAGGTATTTGTGCAAAAGATGAACATGTTGCTCGATACTTTCTTAAATAAATGAAGTTTATGAAGATATGTCTAACATAGACAAATGGGAAAACTGTAAGGTTGAGATTCGATCTTTGTGTACAGATTTTGGAAAAAAATTAGCTACTCAAAGAAAAAATGAGTATCAAGACACATATATGAAAATCATAGAAACAGAGAAGGAAATAATAGATAATCCAGGAAAGAAAGATGCGCAGTCCAAGCTCTTACATTTAAAGCAAAAACTTGAAATAGAGCAGATAAATGAAGCAAAAGGCGCAGATTAGGTCTAGAATAAAATGGATAGAGGAAGGAGAGCGCAATACTAAATACTTCTGTAGCTTAGAAAAGGATAGGGGAAAGAAAAAATCTATAACTAGGCTTCAAAAAGAAACGGGAGAAGTTATAACTGAGCAGGGCAGCATTATGCAAGAGCTTACATCTTTTTATAAATCGCTTTACAGTCAAAAAACAGCAACAGATAATGTTGTTGAAGAAGTTAATATGTTCATTGAAAATGAACATTTTCCACGACTAAGTAAAGAAGACGCAACCAAATGTGAAGGCATAATCACTTTAAATGAAACTACTAATGCTTTAAAGAAGTTAAAAAATGGTTCAGCTCCAGGATGTGACGGCATAACAATAGAGTTCTTAAAATTCTTTTGGGGGAAACTAGGCAATATTATTACTAATTCGTTTGCAGAATCTTTCCAGAAAGGGGAGCTATCATATACACAAAAAAGAGGAATAATAACTCTGTTACATAAAGGAAAGGATTTAAAGAGACAAATTAACAAACTGGCGACCAATAACACTCACTAATTGTGACTATAAGATATTAGCAAAAGTATTAGCACAAAGACTTGGTAATGTAATACATAAGATTGTTAGTGAAGATCAGGCGGGGTACATAGAGGGAGAAAATATTTCAACAATAATAAGATCTATTGACGATGCGATTAACTACCTTAACATAACTAAAAAAGCAGGGTATCTTCTAGCAATTGACTATTCTAAAGCATTTGACTCTATATCAAAAACATTTTTGTATCAGGCATTGGAAGTCTTTGGATTCGGAACAGACTTTAGAAAATGGGTATATGTCTTAAACAATGGGACTGTTAGCTCTATTAGTAATGGAGGATGGATTTCTGAGCCATTTGATGTGTTATGTGGCATTCGACAAGGATGTCCCTTTTCCCCTCTAGTCTTTGTATTAGCAGTGGAACTTCTCGCTATCAAAATAAGAAATAGCAGTATGGAAGGAATAAAGTTACCTATGACATCTCAGACTGATCCAATGTACTTGAAAATAAAACAGTTTGCTGATGACACAACTCTGTTTTTGAAACATGCGCAAGATATGCATACATCGGTTGATATATACTTTCCAGGTTTGAAAGATTTTCTGGGCTTAAAATGAATACACACAAAAAACAAAAGCTTTAAGAATAGGACAACTTGCTAATGAAAACATCCCATTTACTATAGTTACTAGATAAAAATACTGGGTATATACTTTGAAGCACATAGATTAGCAAAAGAAATTGAAGACAACTGGACACACAGATTAGAGCACGTAAATAGAATGATAAGGGATTGGAGCAAACGAGACCTAAGTATTTTTGGTAAGATGGTAGTGATTAAAAGTTTTCTTATTAGTCAGTTTACATATGTAATGCAATCCATTAGTATTCCAAGCAACATTTTAAGTAAGATTAATACTATCTTATATAAATTCTTATGGCAGAAAAAACAAAGCAACAGAAAAGCATTTGAAAAAGTAAAAAGAAAAATAATGGAAGCTGAAGTAGAAGAAGGAGGTATTACAATGATTACATGATTGACCAGCAAAAATACTTGAATCTACAATGGGCTGGAAAACTATTTGAAGCTACCGATAATCAAAACTGGGAGTATATTCCAAAATGGCATATTGAAAAACTGGCAAAGTATGACAGTATTTTCTACATCAATTGTAAAGCACGTGAAGTAAAAGGATTAGATGAAATAGACAATGCCTTTTGGAAAGAAGTTATTCGTAGTTATCTAGAAAGCAAATCGGTTACTTCTTTATCAGAAGTAACAAGCGACAATTTCCCACAGTCAGCTACTCTTTAACAATGCATTGATCACCCATAGAAGCAAAACACTGCTTTTTAAAGCATGGCAAGAGAAAAGAATCACTCATGTGAGAGATGTTTCACCAAGATGAAAATCGACTGTTAACCATAGAGGAAATCCAGAATATACTGGGTCCAAATAAACCAAACACCATCATTGAATACAACCTGTTGGTCAATGCTTTTCCAAAACCATGGCTACGGTGGGTCCAAAGAGGGGAAAGAGAGGGAAACACATGTGCATGCAGAGCAAGTCAATACAACACTAAACCAAAAATTATAAAGAAAATAATAGCACAATACATAGAACCAGTGACTCCTTGTGCTTCTCAGTTTTGGTTAAGAAAATTTGGAATGAATATAGATAAAGAGATTTGGGTCAGAGCTAAAGAAGTAACAAAGGAAACCCGACTAAGAGTTCTTCAGTGGAAAATATTACATAATATTTACCCAACAAACATTCTTTTAAATAAAATGAAAGTAAAAGAAAATGACAAATGTTCATTGTAGGAATACAGTGGATTTTGTGGAACATTTCTATTGGGAATGTCCTACAGTGTTTTCACTATGGAATTATGTTGAAGAGACATATATATAAGAAAATAAATGTGCAGATAAAACTAAGAGTTACAGATGTATTGTTTGGGATAGCAAGAGCTAGATGTTCATTGCAAAATTACAAATATATAAATCACCTTATACTGGTTGGTAAAATGTGTATAAGTATTTATAAAAAAAACTGATTCAGCTGTAGCATTGCGGCTCATTTTTGACAGAGAGATTAATATGAGACACTTTCAGTTTAAGATGCGCGGGCGCGCGCGCGCGCGCCCGCGCGAGCATTCATGTGTATATGTGTGTGTGTGTATGTATATGTGTGTATATGTATGTGTGTGTATGTATATGTGTGTATGTGTGTGTGTGTGTGTATGTGTGTATATGTGTGTGCATGTATATACACGTACGTATACGTGTGTATGTGTGTGTGTGTGTGTATATATATATATATATATATATATATATATATATATATATGTGTGTGTGTGTGTGTGTGTGTGTGTGTGTGTATGTGCACATACATATGCATGTATATGTGTATATATATATGTGTGTGTGTGTGTGTGTGTGTGTGTATGTATGTGTGTGTATGTATGTGTATGTATGTGTATGTGTGTATGTATGTATGTGTGTGTATGTATGTGTGTGTATGTGCATGTATGTGTGTGTGTGTGTGTGTATGTATGTATGTATGTATGCATACAACATTGGAATAATTTAACAATCTGACAGAATATGAAGGAATATGATGGAATATGACAGAAAATAATTGGAACAAAATGACATCATACTAAAAGGAGGATGAAATTTATGTTAATATTTTATGTGTAACATTGATTACTTTGGTTTATCCTCTGTAAGGATGTGTATATAGTTAATAGAAATTATGTTGATTTATTATTTGCGGCTGAGTGCCCAATTTTGACCTGAATATTTGGACTCGCATAAAACAAAAAATTCATGCATAAACAGACAAGCATGAGCAAAAGCAAGATATGAATGTACAATGGGAGTGTTACAAGCAAGCAAACAATGAACTATATATAAACCGCCACTAAAGAAGAAACAAGCGATGTCCATCAATTAAGAATAAACACACAGACTTGGGGTTGATCAAAAAAAAGGGGGGGGGGGGGGGTGCGGAGAAAAAGGAGGATAGATACTCTCTCCATGACTCCCTCTCTCTGTCTGTCTGTCTGTCGCTATCTCCCCTCTCTCTCCTCTCTCTCTCTGTCTGTCTGTCTGTCTGTCTCTCTCTCTCTCTCGTTCCTTTCCCGTTCGATCTTCCTGTCGCACTCTCTTCTTTGCTTTTGTTCTTCCCTTTTCTCCTTCGCGCACATCTGGTATCATCCTTGCACACTTATTTTAGTTTTTTCGTTTCAAGGATGGTTCCCGGAAGATGTCCGGATTTTTTTTTTTTTTTTTTTTTTTTTTTTTTTTTTAAATACCTTTGTATCTTTTTGTTACACACAGTGCGAAAGTGTCACAACACTAAACACTAGCACAAAAAAACCCTGACGCGCTGTAACAAAATCCAAAACGTTAAAATCAGCAAAACGATGTCCATTGATAGCAATAAAACATACAGACTCGCATGGCGCGTGAGTGTTGAAGAGTACAAAAAAAAAAAAAAAAAAAAAAAAGAAAAAAAGGACCGCCTTAAAAAAAAAGTATGACGTGTAACAAAGAATCGAAACCATGGTACAATGTGTTGGTAAATAACCGTAGAAATGGTAAGACATATAGCAAAGAATTGAGTAATGGTATGATGTGTGTGGTAAAAGGTAATAAAGATGACAAGTTATGTGGTAAGAAACTTGTAGAAACGGTATGACGTGTAGCAACAGAATTGCAGAAATAATATGACATGTGGTAAAGTATAACAAAATAAGTGAAATAATTATGTAAAGAATGGTAGAAATGCTATGACACTTGCAAAAGAATTGTGAAAAATGCTATGAACATCTTGCAAAAGAATTGTTGTAGAAATGGTATGACATGTGGTAAAGTATAACAACAATAAGTAAAATAATTATGTAAAAGAATGTAGAAATGGTATGACATCTTGCAAAAGAATTGTAGAAATGCTATGACATCTTGCAAAAGACTTGTAGAAATGGCATGACATCTTGCAAAAGAATTGTAGAAATGTAATGGCAGGTGGGGGGGGGGTAAGACACTGTTAGAAAGGGGTGGGGGGAAATGTATTGACACTGTAGAAAGTGGTGACATGTGTAAGATGCCAAAGGCGTGGTAAGAGAAATGGTCAGAGGAAATGTAGAAACGTGGCAAGACATGGCAAGTAATAGTGGTTGTTTTATTACGTATGGTTAAAAGTTCGGAGGAATATTATGACACATGATACACAGCTGCCGGAATAGGATGACTTGTTATAAAGAACCTCAAGATAGTGTGACATATGGAACCGGTTGTGGCAATGTTTTGACACGTAGCAAAGAATTGCGCGGATGATATGGCGTGTGTAAAAAAAGTAGGAACGGTATGAAACATGAAAAAGAGTTGTTGTTATGGTAAGATATGCGGCAAATTTTTTTTTAGGAAAGGTATGTGTGAACACACACAAAACCCCCCAGCAAGATGGGTTAATGCAGGCTGTTGTATGTAGAAAAATTGTTGGATAGCGGTGACACGTTGTTTTGATTGAAGGGACGACGGTATGTGTTGTGACATTGTTCCTGAATTCAGGAGTGCAATGACCATGTATATTGAAATTGGAGAGGGATCATACAGCTATACTGGAGTCATCAAACGTGTTATAGATAGGTGCGACATTTGAAAAACAAAAGTGGAATAGTATCATCTGTAGTAAAGAAATGTTTGAAAGGGCATCACATGTTGTAAATTGTGGGAATGGCATCGGGGGTTCCAATAACTGAAAATTATATCATGTGTAGTAAATAAGTATATAAGACCGATACGAAATGTGGGTTGAGAATTGAAAGGCGGGTATCACATGCGGTAATGAGCTTTGGGAATGGTTTGAATGTGGGGAAAGCATATCAAGGAATGATATGACACATGGCAAAGCATGGTCGAAATAGTATGACTTACCTAACGAGTCGTAGGAATGGTATAAAACTAAAGAAAGAATTGAAGGGATGGTGTTGAATGTGACAGAATTATAGAAATGGCATGACATATAACAACTGTTTATTGCAATTGAACTACTTTCGATAAAGATTTACCGGGATAGTTTTGACAATTGGCATTAAATTACTTTCGGCACAAATTTGCAGAACTAATCTGACATGTGGACACCAAGCTTGTAAGAATGGTATGGTGTGTGTTGGAAAAAAGTATTTGAAAAGAAAGATACTTTTTCAAAGTGGCTTGTAAGTGATAAAAAAAATCTACAGAATGGAATGAAGCATGTGGTGAGACATATTAGGAATGGCATGATGTATGATAAAAAAAGAGAAAAAAAACTGTGGGAATGGCGTGATATTTGATAAAGGAGTTTATAGATAGTATGACATAATAAAGGATGATAAGCATGGGAATATACGTTGTGAGGAATAATACCTAATATAAAGATATGATACAGGTATGTAGGAATCCTATAACAAGTAGAAAGAATTGGAGAATGGTAAGACATGCGGTAAGGAATTGCAGAACTTCGCTTGCATGTGTGACTGGCGTATTGGGAATGATATCATTCATCTGGACCGTTGCAAAAATTTTGAAGAATGGAATAAGACATGAAGAATGCTTAGAATTTTTAAAACGAACTCAATCCTTAATTTTAAAAAAAACTGCAGGAAAATGTATTGAAAATATCTTCATAGTAAAAAAAAAAGGGAAAGAAAAACATGTATACCCAACAGCACACAATATGTGAACCATGGTAAAAGATTATAAGAATATTACAAGACTTAAAGATTTGCTGTAATACATGTGTAAAAGAGTCCCAGAGTACGGAATGATAGCTGTAGTAAAAAAAAAAAAAAAAAAAAAAAAAAAAGGAATGATTAATGCATGGGGAAGTACACACAACGTTGTTATACAAGTGTTGAAAGATGACATGAACGTGATAAATACACTGGTGATGGATTCCAGGGAACGGCATAACACATACGATTAAAAATACTTGGAAGGGACAGCTTTTGGTAATACACTGGGTAAAAAAAATTACACGGAATGGTGTTGGGAATAATGCATTACTTACGGGAAAAGTACATAAAATAATGTAATTTTTGCGGCAAAGAATCACAGGTAACGGCATGCCCGTTTGGCGTGTTAGCATAATGGAGTGGTGTACTGTTTATGATAAAGAATTGCTGTAAATGACCTGAGTCATGTGAATGGCAATGTTGAACGAGTAGGCAATGGGTATAAGATATCTGGAAAAATAGGAAGATCGGATCTAATATTACGAGCAAATATTTATGCCAATTAAGCCAAACGAAATCATATGCACGGTCTTTTACAAAGGAGTTACAAAATGAAAATCGTACTGAAAACTACATAACACCTGGAAATGTGTGAGCAGAAGTTCGATAGAAATGGTTACCATAGCAATGGTTAATTATGGTAAGTGAATCTATAAATATCATTAAAACAACGAATGTATCGTTGCCCTAAAGACATATCAAGAGACAGTGAACATTAAAGCTAACGGCTACCAACTCTCATGTACTAGAGGTATGTGAACAACAAAGCGCAGAACCAACCAAGGGGGTGGACAGTGTTGATGAACGAATTCAAAAGTAAAGCCTGAAATGTAAGCGTATGCCATGATGACTAAGCTCAACGTGCGCAACAAACATTGTAAAAAAATGCACGAGAATGAGGATGTGTGCAAGTGGGGAAAAACATAAAAGAAGGAAAGAAGAAAGCTGCGCAATGTGAAAACCCAGTTTTCATATTTTTCTTGTCTGAAATGCTGTGTGATTGTATGAAAATGCCCGTCTATTAGAAAGGTGTTTTCTTTTTCCAGGGCATTATGTGGATGCATAACCATTTCTTAATGATAACTTGAATCTAGAGCAATGTTCTCTGACTGTGTGTATTTCGATGTTTGAAACATGCGTCTTTTAAAAAATGAGTCAATATAAATGTGTGGAAATCTGGGATGGAACAATCTCATGTTTGTGCTTTTTCTTCCGTG
>JADBJO010025775.1:5000-10000 GCA_016801955.1 Conus betulinus
GAATGTAAGGTTCCTGAGAGATCAGTTTGAGTGGTAACACCAAATTTGCGTTCCTGTGCTCTTTATCGGTCTTACTCTCTCTCTCTCTCTCTCTCCCTCTCTCTCTCTCTCTCTCTCTCTCACTCACTCACTCACACTCACACACACACACACACACACACACACACACACACACACACACACACACACACACACGCACGCACGCACGCACGCACGCACCACACACACCACACACACACACACACACACACACACACACACACACACACACACACACACACAGATGTGGATAGTTTTTTAATGAGATTCATAACCAAAGTTCTCCTTGGGGCTAGAACTTGAAGAATGAGAAACACACGCACGCACGCACGCACACACACACACACACACACACACACACACACACACACACACACACACACACACACACACAGAGGCGCGCACGCAGAGAGAGAGAGAGAGAGAGAGAGAGAGAGAGAGAGAGAGAGAGAGAGAGAGAGAGAGAGAGAGATCCAAATCGGAAAGTCTGATGACAATCCGCACCTGCAGTACCGCCGACAGGGATTGGAACAATGTCAGGAAGAGACGATGACAGTGATTGGCGTCCTATCCCCCCCTCATCATTTTAACCACGCAGCCCCCATCCCCCATGTAAATTTCACTTAATCAGTGACGACGCCTGCCACTTCTATGTATGGCATCATCAAGGCGTCAAAATCGGGGGGCGCGTAATTGCAGTGACGGAACCGCTGGCTGGAATGGTACCATCTTCTCAAAGCCGACACAGGGCGGGCCTGACCAGAATCTCCGGCAGCCTGGAGCGATTGGAAGTTTTGTCTTCTGTAGCAATGATGGGAGTCGATTGTGTCCATATCCTTCTTAATGTGCCGCCATCATTGCTATTGTCGCGTTGTTCAGGAAGAAAGTCCACGAAATCTTTCTACATGTTATCATTATTATTATCATCATATTATTATTGTTGTTGTTATCGTCGTCGTCTTCATCATCATCATCATCATTATTATTATTTATCACCATCATCACTATTGTTATTATTATTATTATTATCATCATTATTATTATTATTATTATTATCATTGTTATTGTTATATTGTTATTATCATTATCATCATCCTTGTTGTTGTTATTACTATCGCTACTCAATGTCCATGCTTAACATGTAAGAATACTTAATAGATAACTTGTCAGTTGTGTTCTCTTCTTTTCATGGGGCCTCTGTCGTCCATTTTTTTCCACCATCCCCCCCCCAACCCTCATTTTTATTTCTCCCTTTTTCGTATTTTTTTTTTCTCATTCTTTTTCGTTTCCCACTTTTCCGAATAGCAGTGCTCACCTGTAACGTTATATTCTCACCATACAACTAATTGTAATTGTGTGCAACTCAAAGATTGTTTGTCTCTCTCTCTCTCTCTCGTCTCTCCTCTCTCTCTCTCTCTCTGTCTCCCTCTGTCTGTCTCTCTCTCTCTCTCTCTCTCCCTCTCTCTCTCTCTCTCTCTCCTCTCTCTTCTCTCTCTCTCTCTCTCTCCTCTCTCTCCTAAATTCTCTCTCTCTCCTCTCTCCTCTCCTCTCTCTCTCCTCTCTCTCTCTCTCTCCTCTCTCTCTCTCTCTCTCTCCTCTCCTCTCTCTGTATTAGTATTAGTAGTATATATAATACTGCACAACTAAACACATTTTAAGGGTAACTCGTCAATTATGCTCTCCTATAACGCAGTCTCTGTGCTTCACACACACACACACACACACACACACACCACACACACACACACACACACACACACACGCACACACACACACACACACACACACACACACACACCGCACACACACACACACACACACGCGCACACACACACACACACACACACACACACACACACACACACACACACACACACGCGCACACACACACGCACACACAACACACACACACACACACACACACACACACACAAGCGCCTGTTTATGTACCCTCTTTTTTTTTTAACCTCACTTCTGTGCCTTACCAGTGAGTATTTTTTTTTTTCTCTTTCTTTTATGACATGTTGTCTGCGCTTCACGAAATAGCATGTTGTAAATGAAAAAAAAAATCGGTCTAATATTATAAAGAAAAACCATGCTGTGTAATAATATGATATTCGTGCTTGACAATAAGTTGTTGGTAACTTACAATTGTGCCCTTGGAGAAAGTCATATCCGTGCCTCAGAAAAAGCGCGGAAAACCGCTAGGCCTGTCTTGTCCATAGATTGTGCTCATTCCTACAACGTCAAAACCGTGCTTCACAATCAAGCGTTCTTTGTCGGTCATTTGGGAGCAGTGCTCCTTTATGACGTCATATCCGTGTTTTTACCAATCAGGTGCGTGGACAAGGGAGATAATGAAAACTCAGAACAGTCTTGGAGTGCCTTGAGCGACACCCGCACGGTAGCTTGTTGAATGGTGATTAGGACGACGATCTCGTGTCAGCCTTGAGCGTTTGGAAGCCAGGGTTATTATTATCGTGCTGTCAGGTGTCATGCCATCACGTGCCTGTCATTTGACTCTGCGTGCGTGCGAGCGCGCGCGCACGCGCGTGTGTGTGTGTGTGTGTGGTGTGCGTGTGTATGTGTTAAAAATGGTGGGACAGATACGTAGATTTTTTTTTTCTCTTGGGGGAGGAGAGGGAGGGTGGTTGGTTTCAAGCGTGTTGTGTTTCAAGCGTGTGTGTGTGTGTGTTTTTTTTTTTTTCACATGAAAAAAATCGCTAAATAAAGATAATCCGAATCAAAATTTAAGTTCGTTTGTTTGTTTTCAGGAGAACTCTCCCAGTAAACCTAAGTTTCTTCTCCTGCAGACACAAAGATCCCGCAGCTGAGACTTGGAGCTCTTGAAATTTCCCAGTAGTTATCATCTCCATTAAGACTTATTTTGTTTGTTTGTTTTTTTTTTTTTTTTTTTTTTTTTTTTGCTTGTTTGTTCAACAAAAACCTCTCCTCAAGATCATTCGAATCAACACCTCAGTTTTTTTACCCCGGAGAAACTTTTCGCTAAAAAAAACATTCCATTTGAGACCTTAAATTAATGGTCATGTCCCTACCCCGACCCTTTCTTCACTTTCTGATGCCATGATCATAAAAATCAGCGTCATCAAGACTTTAGAAACAGCCTGTCAATGAAAGCCATATTAATGAAGACGTAAGGTTCTCTCTGGGGAAAAACAAACAAACAAACAAAACAAAAAAAAAACAACTGTCAAGACGATCTCTGTTAAGACTTCACTTTCTTTTTTTCCATGTGAAAACTCTCTCAGTGATGATCATTCCAATTGGCCGCTTCCCGACCCCCCCCCTGCAGAAATTTCTTAGTAAAATAATCATCCCAACAAAGATTACAGCTTTTTTCTCAGTAAAGATCCTCCCTACTGACACTGAAAGCATGTGTGTTGTTTTCATGAAATCTCACAATAATGTCTTCCAAATGAAGAACTAAGACTTGTGCTTTTTCTAGAGACTCTTTTCATTAAAGAACATACTAATTAGGACTTCAAGTTTAGTGGAGAATCTTCTCAATAAAGATTGTCCAAATAAAAGACTTGACTGAAAATTTTTTTTAAAGAAATATCTCGACGAAGACTGTTTTCAATAAAGATAAAGATGTAAGACTTGTTTTTGATGTGTGTGTGTGTGTGTGTGTGTGGTGTGTGTGTGTGTGTGTGTGTGTGTGTGTGTGTGTGTGTGTGTGTGTAAGTGTGTGTGTGTGTGTATGTGTGTGTGTGTGTGTGTGTGTGTGTGTGTGTGTGTGTGTGTGTGTGTGTGGTGTGTGTGTGTGTGTGTGTACACGTACATTCACACAGACACACACAGACACACACACACACACACACACACACACACACACATACACGCGCGCACAGACACACACACACACACACACACACACACACACACACACACACACACCAAAACAAGACAGAACAAGTCTTACATCTTTAGCTTTATTGAAACAGTCTTCGTTGAGACATTTAAAAAAAAAAAACCAACAACACATTTTCAGTTAAGTCTTTTTTGGATAATCTTTATTGAGAGGATTACATGTGTGTATGTGTGTGTGTGTGTGTGTGTGTGTGTGTGTGTGTGTGTGTGTGTGTGTGTGTGTGTGTGTATGCGCGCGCGCGCGCGCGCGTGTATGTGTGTTATACACATTTCTCTTTTTTTTTCTTTAACTTGTATACAAAGATCACCCGATTAAGACTTCAGATTTTCTAGAGAAAGTTCCCATTAAAGTATCACAGCTAAGACTTCAGATTTGATTTTTATTTTGCTTTGTTTTGTTTTTTTGCCTGAAAAAAAAACTTTAAAAAAAAGTTACATACCAATCAAGACTTTTCGACTTGCTTGTTTTTCCAATTGTGGGTGGGTGTCTGGAGCACAATTATATTGTTCGATCACATTACACTCACGTCTCTGTTAACTGGGTCTCCTGTGAACGACGTCCTGCGTGAAAATACTGGTGGCGTCAGCAGAAAGTTTTACGGTGCATGCATTATGGACTACGCGCCGAATAATCCTGAATGAATCTGTGTGTGTGTGTGTGTGTGTGTGTGTGTGTGTGTGTGTGTGTGTGGTGTGTGGTGTGTGTGTGTGTTGTGTGCGTGTGGTGTGTCTGTTCTGTGTGTCTATGTGTGTGTGTGCGTGCGTGCGTGCGTGCGCGCGTGCGTGCATGTGTGTTGATAATGTATGTGTGATAAAATGAAAATGAATTTTCAAAGGGGATAAAGAAGTGTGGAGGGAGAGTGGATAATGGGAGATGTGGGAAGCTGTCAAGTATTTTTTAATTACTTTCTTTGTTTTGTAGTATTTATGGCTGCCGTCAGCATCTGCTGCGACACCCGAAAGACAGACGAGCAACCACTACAGCTTGTGTTGCAGGGCAAAAGCATGACCCGTCCAAAGTTTGCCCCTGGGCAGAATCGTCTGACCCACAAATATATCCTAGATGTAAA
>JADBJO010025775.1:15000-23345 GCA_016801955.1 Conus betulinus
CGGTTGGCACGTGGCCGCTCGCATCTCACCCTGACAACGAAGGCGTGACCTGTATGTAGATGGTCAAGTGGTCTGTTGCGGCGGCCACGGTCTTCAGAAAAAACAAAACAAAACAAAAACAAGCAAACAAACAAACAAAAACAAACAAACAAAAGTGACTGATGGTGAGGCGTCATGTTAGGGCAAAATGATAATTTGAAAAAAAGTAATGTCAAAAAAAAAAAGAAAGAAAAAAAAAAAAAAAGAAAAAAAGAAAAACAAAACAAAACAAAACACAAACAAAACAAAACAAAACAAAAATCGCCAACTTTCATGCTAGAGGAAAGGCCCGTTCCAGGGTAAAACAAAACGTAGAAAGACAGAATGTCTGTTCCCAGAAGTGGAAGAATAACAGAGAAACAGAGATCTGGGGAGACCTGATTGTTACCGAAACAAGTAGTGTAATGTCCGATGCACATTGCTTGTAGTTTAATCTAACATAAAAATCGGGAATAGACGACAACCAAAAACGTATAGTATATTAAAAACTGTCTCTCTCGTCTCTGTCTCTCTCTGTCTCTGTCTCTTTCTCTCTCTCTCTCTCTCTCTCTCTCTCTACGACAACCAAAACTTACAGTGCACTGTCTCTCTGTCTGTCTCTCTCTGTCTGTCTGTCTGTTTGTCTGTCTGTCCTTGTCTCTCTCTGTCCTCTCTCTCTCTCTTACTCCCTCTCTCTCTCCTCTCTCTCTCTCCCCATCTTGTCTCTCGCCCCTCTCTCTCTCTCTCTCTCGGCCTCTCCTCTCTCTCTCTCTCTCTCTCTCTCTCTCTCTCTCTCTCTCTCTCTCTTTCTCTCGCTCTCTCAAAAACATATTCTGATTGCGAAGATGCAGAAGGTGGGGTGGGTGTAGTGTCGTGCGTGTTTTAATTCGTATCTATGGATACAGGAAGTAACGCACGATTTTCTTGTTTCGAGTGATCTTCATGATTACTGGCTACGAGTTATGGCAACTGCACTCCATATCTTCGAGAAATTCTCTGTTCATGCTGACAGGGTCGGCGCAAGATGGAAAAAATGGTTAGCGCAGTTCGAACTGATGCTGAAAGCGATGAACATTTCCGACCAAGGACGAGAAAAAGCGTTACTGCTTCACTCAGCTGGAGAAGAAGTGTATGACATCTATACAACGTTAAATGAAGACCAAACAGGCCAAGACAATGCAGATGGATACAACACTCTCACCAAAGCACTGTCAGATCATTCTGAGCCACGGAAAAAATGTTGACTTTGAAACTTTCAAGTTTGATCAAGCGAAACAAGAACCGAGTGAGAACATCGACACGCTCTGTACTCGTCTACGTTTGTTAGCAGCCCATTGTGAATTTCAAGGTCCTGATAGAGAGATCAAAAGTCAGATTCTTCAAGGTTGCCTGTCACATCGTCTCAGGAGACGTGGTCTTCGTGAGGATATGACTTTAATTAATTTATTGAAATTTGCACAATCCCTTGAACTTTCTGATCTTCAAGCAACAGAGATGGAAGCAAAATCCAAGTGACGCAGCCAGTGTGAATTTTGTTTGCAGAAAATGGAATCAGTCAAAAAGAAATCAAATTAAAAGTGGTGTACAACAAGGTCCACGTCAACAAAACTAGAGATTAGAGATCATCACATCAATCAAGCAACAAGCCTTGTGGATGGTGTGGTGGTAATCGACATCCTCGAGAGAAATGCCCAGCCAAACAGTGTCGTTTCTGCTCAAAGCCTGGGCATTTCGCAAAAGTGTGTCGTTCCAAACCCAAGCAAGCAGCAAATGTGAGTATTATAAACATTTAAAAGAACATTGAACCAGAGTCAGCTTCTTCAAAAGAAGAATATGTGTTTGGCGTTAGTGCAGATCATCATCATCTCCACCCATGGTCAACCTCAAGATGTCGGCTGAGTCCGTTCCTTTTTATCTTGATACCGGCGCTTCTATCAACGTGATTGATGAAACGACATTCAACAACCTGTCTGCATGCCATGATCTAAAGTCAACATCAACAAAGCTTTTTGCGTATGGCTCACGCAACCCACTCATTGTGCTAGGACAGTTTCAGGCACACATTTTTTTTTACAAAGATAACAATGTGTCCACATTTGTCTATGTCATTCAGTCTGGACCACATGCAAAAAGTGGAAATTTACTCTGTGCTGATACTGTCCAAAAATCACAGCTGATCAACTTTGCTTTCGTGGCATCAACACCTTCATCATGTACCATTGCTGACAGACTATGTGGGGAGTCACCAGAACTCTTCAACAGAATGGAAAACTTAAACATATTAGGGTGAAACTATATGTTGATCCAGATGTTCAGCCCACTGAACAGCCTCACAGACGCATTCCTCACCATATGAGTAAGAAAATTGAAGGCAGAACCACATTGAGAAAGTTGATGGGCCAACTCCATGGGTATCACCAATAGTAGTAGGTCCAAAACCCAAGAAACCGGCGATCACCAACTGGAACTTGAGGAAGAATCAGAACATGACAACTTTCTCTACGCTCATGGGCTTGCGTCGTTACAAGCGCGTGAACTTCGTCGGTGTCACCAGCGCTGCTGAAACTTTTCAAAATATATTGCTAAAATATTGGCATGTGACATCCTGGATCAGTAAAATCACAAGCGATGAAAGTTTGATTCTACGGAAAGAACCAGAAGGGCATGACGAGACTTTCAAACACAAGTTCTTTGCAACTTTAAAGATTAAAAAATTCACCTCATAAAAGAAATGTGAGTTTAAACTAAGATGAAAACAGAAAAATCTATGCGTTTCTTGTCTTCAGTCGACCATGCATCTCACCAGACCCCACAGTAGATAGAATGTATTCACACCATACCACAGCATACAAATCAGCCCCAAGATAGGAAAGGTTCTCGATCTGACAAGCTATGGCTCAGCTGCTGTTTTCAAACTACGCAGCTGCCACAGACCACTCCGAGTACATTTCACACGACGGCAGATGGAAGAGCGACTCCGCAACACGGACGCTCTGCACTGTGTCAAGATACCCTACATCCTCAATCTCGGAGGACCATACGTTCAGAAGTTATGGGCTTACTTACTACATCTGATGTTTGTCGTCATGCTAGAACGTCATCCACGTTGACCCCAGCCCAATTTGGACTGATAGCTACGGTGCTCTGCCATCAACGTCTTCAGATGACGAAAAAACACCAATCCCATCAACCTAGGTTGCCCGACTGAAGTTCGACCTGCAGACAAATCCGGCGTCGGACGTTGCAAGAGTCTGTTGCACAGATCTGTTGAAACTGAGATCACTGCAATCCTTGTACTTGTCGTGACCTGCGGCTCTTCCCGATTTGCAGTTTCTTTCCCTGTCTATATTACTCTGGATGTCCCACTCCTCTACCCACTCGTTTATCCTCTCTTGATCACATCCTACTATACACGCATGACGCTATCACCATCTTCTCTCCTGTCTTAATACCATAAACATCATAGACCATCAGCACCGTACTAGACACGGTTTGGAATTTCAGCCTCCGGTTCAGTACGATGTTCCCCACTGCTCCGTTATCAACAATGTCGAAAAGATAACCTTTGCATCGACTCTCTTACCTCAGTCACCGCTAACACCAGTACGCAGAAGTTTGATGTCAAGACACACTTGTCATATGAATCAAGACACCTGCTGAAGCAATACAACTCCACACCTCCGCTTCTTGTTTGTTGACCTTGTGTCTTAGTTCCAAAATAGCAATGACTCCTCGCAAGAAATGCCACATAGCAATACTAATAATGTAAGTACCTCTGACTTAATAACAGGGTTCACAGACAAAATTCGTTCCCACGTCACCAGCGTGTCGACTCAATTACCCCGCATTTGGAAATACCTGTTTTCTCAAAATGACATATCACATCTTGATCGAAATGCAATCTCTTTTTTGCACCCTTCAGACCACTTTCTTTTCTTTACCACCTGCACACCAACTCACTTTGGCCCCGACTTTTCCTTTACAGAATCACGCGCCAATCATTGAACCGAAACGCCCTTCATTTGGGACTTTTTTGTTTTGACTTTCATGTGCACACTTGTATGAAAACAGTCTGCACGATGGCACATCCCCGTGGAAGAAAGGACTTCGTTCCAGACGAAGATAGTCCTGCAGCCCTCATCCCTGCCGCTCCCATTGATTCATCCTGACTTTTCAACGCTACCCACTCTGTTTGATACCACGTACATACCTTCATACTGTTCCCCGTGATTTTTCACACAAATCACGTTTTACAATCGTTTACGTCCATCAGAACCACCGTCCATCTTTTCTCACCTATTCAAACTAGATCAAATGACTCTAATATGGTTCGAACAAGTGATCGCCTGATTTATCATAACCTGTTTTAGGACAATAGATGAATGTAAACGGATAATGTACGCACAGAACCCCGATACGTGCCTTTTCTTTCAGCTATTGACTTTTGATCTTTTCCATGGTGTTCTGTGTATTTTTCTTTTTTCTTATTTCTGGTGTTTTGTGTAGAGAACAGTGACAAATGCTCGTCAAACTGTTATGTCAGCATTAAAGTTTTTAAAGTCATAATTTTGAATATTGGCTCGCTCAGGACATTTAATCTTTTTCCAACATTCAGTTCGACGCACGAAACACCTCAGACGGCTTAATAGCACGCGCGCGCCGCGCGCCACGCACATCTTTCACCACACAATTCCCCACACATTTCACACACCCAAACATATCAGAGCATTTGGTCAAGCACGTCGATAAGCAATGCACAAAGAATTTTCAGTCCGCTTGAACATATACAATGGTCCAAATGAGGGTTTGAATCTGGTAGGACACTGCATTGTCTCTGAACATTTCTCTTACGAGTCGAGGGCCCAAAGCAAAAACAGGATACCCAACTGGAAGTTGTTATTGGAGGGGAAAGGAGATCATAAAAGCAAAGCCAAAATTTCAATTTGACAAACCAAAAATTTAAAACACAAATGATAAAAAAAAAAATAATAATTTATTCTAAAACGGATAAACTGTCTCCCCTGACATGTTTTGTACTCCGCCAAGTTAATTGGAAAACGATATACCCGCGTAGAAGGTTTTTTTTTTGCTTTGTTTAATCAACATGTTCTAAAACCCAAGTTGCACTAAACTGGTGGGGGGTAATGTGATATTAACCGTGTGGGATAAAACTGCACACAAAAATTATCCGGGGAGAAAGTCAAGCTAGTTAAATTCGTTCGAAAATAATAACTTGAAGTTTTGGGATTCATGTTATCTTTGTGATATTTCATTCTGCTCGCAATTGGACCTCTCATTCATTCCAGAATGAAATTAAATAAAACAATAAAAACTCTAATGACAGCTTCAGTTTCATTAAATTAATTGTCCTAATACACCGGAGAACCAGGAGAATTAGGCTCATGGCCCTTAAGTGCCAAGAAATTGTCGTTGTCGTCCTACTTTATTTCGTGTAAATAGTAGATTTTATTATTGTGTACCCATCTCCTCAAATGGCCAATTTGTTTCTTTTACCCCGTGTCTACGGACGGCGTTTGCTGAACCTTTAACGTTTGGACTGTACATTCCTTGGTGTTCGAGATTCGATCAAGTGTGTGAATCCCAATGCTTTCGCACTCCAGGTGTGTTTCCTGAGCAGCTCGCGTTAAACTGACCTCATAATCTATTATAGTATTCACAAACAGTTATTTTCCTTTTTTTTGATTTCTTGTTTTTCTTTCTCCTACACCCGTTCTATTACCGCCTTTAACATTTTTGGGGGTGGGGGTGGGGGGTCCCCCCCGGTGGGGTGGGGGGAATGAAATATTAGATTATGGCAGTGGGAGTTTTATCTATTCGGCTTATTTGTTTTTCTGAGAGTCTTTTGTCCCTTGTTGTTTCGCAGACGAATTTTATTATATTTTCACAGGCTATAACACCAAAACGTGTAGGGGATTTAGCTCCTTTCACCGATGTGGTTAAATAAAAAAGGTAATTTTGACGTTTAAGACAAGTGTGCTTTCTTAACTTGTGTTTCTTTTATTTTAAATGCGCGTATGAAAGTTGCATTTCGCTAGAATAAGTTTCGCAGGGGCTAGAGTCACTAACACCCGCTCTACGGGGACTCCCTGGTACGGTGAGGTGGACATGACGTCTAACCGATGTCAGTTTGTCATTGACCGAGCAGACACCGGACGCACTATTAAACCTCTATCCCCTCCCTCTCCCAGCATATCCCACAAGATGAATCAACAAAGGGTATTGCCTCTCTTCAGATGACACAGCTCAAGACCTCACGAACACCCACGCCACTTGTGCCCACCCCTACAAAGCTACCAACACAGAATGGCGAGAATTTAAACGGTTCTTGCCACTCTCTCCCTCTCTTCTCCTCATCTCCACCCCTTCTCTTCGCCCTCTCTCTTCTCTACTCTCTCACTCATCTGTGCTCGCTGGTTCCCCTTCTGTTGTTGTCCTCGCTCGTGTGGCCGTGTGTGTTGTGGCTCGTGGGTTTACAACCTCGAAATTTTTACAACCCCAACACTCACGGGAAGGGGGAATAAACGTTATTGAGATGCTTTTCACGATTCAAATGCAATTGGTTAGAAAAGCCCTGCTTGCTGGCTATGTTCACTTTTCACGTCCTACCGGAAAGTACGCGTTTACGACAACAATGTCTGTTTGTTGGTGATCGCGTTAACCGCCAGAGGCCACCCATTATAGGTGGGCTAAGATTTAGTTGATTTTGTTTGTGTTGCTTCGCAGCGGACAATTCGGTGTATTGGGTTATATGGCGCGATGGGACTATATGTATGTGTGTACCCCCTTTTGCACTGCCCCATGGTATGTCCGATCGTCTATGAATATGTAGTGCACTCCTTACGGTGCTTAGGTATTTGTTTTTAATGGGATACTTGAAATGCTGTTTTTTGTGGCGTTTGTATGCATCCAAACTAATTAAGCATGGCAGTTTGCAAAAAGGCTGACCTTGTACTGGCCACTGAAACGTTTGTTACCAAACAACTCTGAAATTACCCTCCCCATTACAACATTTGACATGCGACACATCAAAGCCCGGACATGTCCCACTAAACCATGGGAAGAGTTGCGTATTCGCCCCCCAGGTGCCTACCGTGACTCCTGCTCACCAATATTTTAAGCATTTCAGGGCGAAAGTGCTGAAAGATTTTTGTCAGAAGTCCGCCCCCGATTGCACCCCGAAAAAGAACCGAGACACCTGGATTTAGATGTAGAATTGCAAGGACACATTAAAATAGTCCTGTTCTGCATAATGGAATGGGTAGCGTTCCTCGTGATTTGCCAAAAATAGTTATATGGTTGGATACTAATGATGCCGGGTGTATGCGCAATCTTTTAAAAACATTTACTGGAAACCGAAGTCACATAAAGAAGAAACTACTTCAACTAAATATATCCTATACTTCTGGTGGATGCAAGAAGGGTAGTAGTTATGACAAATGTCAATGCTTATCACACGGTATGAAAAATTGTTCCTGCGAAACCCCACTCAAACACACACATGGTTTTGAGCTTTCTAACTTTAATGTGTTTCTTCGTCGGATTGACAACGAGGAATGGGTAATTAAAATTCTAGGATTTTACAAAACCAGCATTTGATACCCCTGCACAAGTTTTCTTGAATAGAAATGTTCGTTTTTTTCCATGTTAATTCAACTGTTAATACGCAGTGTGCTATTCTAACCCTGAATTTGATGGGGCGGCTATACCTTCAACTTAGCTCTTCTTAATCTCCTTTACACTAAAGACGAATTGATACGGTACGACCCCGGTGATTGAGCATAGCGAATTATAGTCTACCTCATTACTCCCAGCACCTCCCCCCGCACCCCCCCCCCACCTCCACACAGCATCTTCTTTTGCTCCTGCCCGCCTACCTTTCTTGAACTAAATCCACACTTCAAAGCGGCACCCCGGGGACAACCCCCCCACCTCTCCCCCTCTTTCCCCGTCTATCAACATCCTTGCCACCATCCTGTTCCCCCCGCCTCCCTAACAATATTCCGATTGAACAGATGACAAGCTTATAACACTGTACAAACAGCGACTCCACTTCACCAGCTGACTTCACCAAGCAATGCCTGACGCCTTCCCCTCCCCCTTTCCCCATCCCCCCTTCCACCCTATTCACCCCGGCGACACGCGAGGCATACAAGCAGAACATGTGCTGATTCGAACGACCAACCTTGCCAGGCCCTGCTCCTTGCCACTTCGCTCCCAGTCTTCACACACCCACATTGCTTTTCTCCGGCAACCGAGTTGCTAACGCGAGCCCCTTTTCCCAAATAGTCCTTTTGTCATTGGCTAAC
>JADBJO010025776.1:0-23344 GCA_016801955.1 Conus betulinus
CACCACAACACGCCACTCTCGCACGTACACGGCGCACGCACACACACACACACACAACCACACACACACAACACACACACGCACGCCGCACGCACACACACAACACACACACAACACACACACACACACACCCCACACACACCCACACATTTTAATACGCGCGTCCCGCGCAGGATTAGATTCATTCGAAGGGCGAAGTGCAATTGTTTCGGATTTCTACGACATTTATTGTTTTCTTCTTATGTGGTTTTCCTCTGCCAACAGCAGCAACGCCAGAAATGAACTCAGAGGGTTTGTAAGTTTTCTGTTTGAGGATGTGGGAACTTTTTTGTTTTTTTTTGATGACCTCCCATTTGCCGTCTCTAAAAAGGTGACATCAATCCGCAAGCTTTGAGACTTACAAGGAAAAGAAAAAAACGGCCGCTGCTTTTCTGAGGATGTCAAAAGGTTAAATACACTATATACCTCTGTCCAAATGTTTTGGTCACTCACAAATCAAAAAGGAGATCCGCAACCGTCAAGCAAATCCCTTAACACGTTTGATCTCAAATCATACCTATGGTTTCATGTTGTTTGCTATTGCATGGCGTTTGGCATTGCATTCCGGTGCATTGGTATTTGTATTTTATTGCACTATATTGTATTGTAGTACGTTTGAAACCACCAAACAAACCCCTTCAGCACTTTTCGATCTCGAATTGCCACCTACGTTTGCTTTCTGTTATTGTAATTGTATTGTAATTGTATTGTATTGGTATTGTATTTTGTGTGTTTGTATTGTATTGTATGTATTGCATCTTATACGATAATCGGTTCTACATGCATTCTTGAACAGGAAAGAGATGAGGATATGAGATAGAGTTTCTTATAACAATTTGATTTCCTCACTTGTTAATAAAGAAAATTTAATCTTGAGAAAAATACAGTTACAAGTAACAGTAGAGCAATAGCAAAGAAAAGGACGGAGCAAAAAAAAAGTAGGTCGCCCCCCTTCTTCCTTCGCTCTCTCCCTCCCCCCTTTCTCTCTCTCAATCACACACCACACACACCCACACACACACACACACACAACCACACACACACACACACACACACACATGACATGTGGCGCACACATCCACTCTGGATCTCTTGCTTTGCCTCTCTTTCCCACCCCTATCCTCGAGCATCCCACTTCACTGCCCTAAAGAGCAGCTCTCTGTTGGATGTTTACTTCCGGTTCTGCTGGTAATTGTGGCACTCCGCCACCCAACGATGTACCAGGAAGTGTCCGTTTTAGGGGAGCACTGGTTTGGCCAGTTTGTCGAACTTGCAGGGGCCCCATTTGCATCCCTCTCCAATTACCTCCCCCTCGTTGTCCAAGCCAATAGGTGGGCAGTCCAGGCGGAAGTTTAAGCCTGCATTGCAGATCTCTGAATATTTAGTTGGTGGCTCCCGTCTGCCGTTCATCCTGGGTAGGAGAAGATAAGAAACAAAGTCTGGATGAAGACGCGATTGTGATGTAATTGGAAGTTATCGGCCTTTTTCTGGGTCTATCGGCCTCCTAGTGCATCACCCCTCTCGCAACCGCTCCCCCCCCTACCGCTCCTCGGCCTCCTCCCCTCGCCCACCCTCTGCGCCTTCCCTACGCCTCCCCCCCCCCCCCCCCCACTTTTCCACCAACCCAACCACTGCCTCTCCAGAGACCTTCCCCTTCTTCCTGTTTCCTGAAAATGATTTGGAAAAATCATCCAGTTTATCCATAAAAAAGGCATTACGAGCCTTCTGTTTCCAGGTGATGTCATCGAGCTCAGTAAATATTCTGAAACATGTTCTACTCATATGGACACTCATGCATACGTCCAAGCACTCAAATTGTATGCACATTATCGTATACACATACATTTTACATTTTATGCATATTTGCAAAGAATTCTTTCGAAGTATTCAGCTTAACAATGGCAAATATTTCACAACACACACACACACACGCGCCACACACACACACACACAAACCACACACACACACACACAACCCACACACACACACACACTTGATACATACATGGGAGACAGACAGACAGAGACCGGGAGATTCATCACGATTAGAATGCAAAACACCGTAAATGTTAAACTGAGAAAAACCCAGTAGAAGAGGAGGAAAATGGAACAGGCAGAGAGAACAGAAAAGTAGCTGAAGTCACTGAATATTACTTATAAACTAAAACATCCTTTCAGGCATCCCAGCCCGGCAACCGACTCCTCTGTTCCGCCTTACTCATGGTCGCCAAAACGCCACTCATGCGGTCTCTTGAAACCTGATTGAATTCTCTGGACAGAACTTCTTGCAATTAACAGTGATTCTGATGTAGAGATCCTTTTCTAATGGCCATTTCTTCACTCTTCCCCCGTCCTCTTCTGTCTCTGTGTCTGTCTCTTTCTCTGTCCCTCTCTTTATTTCTGCTGCTTTCACCACACACACACCACACAACACACACACACCACCACTCACCACACTCACACTCACTCACACACTCTCACCACACACACCCCACACACCGCGCGCGCGCGCGCACGCACGCGCACGCACGCACGCACGCACGCACGCACGCACACACACACACACACACACACAACACACACACAAAAGACCCCCCATCCTCCAGCATCCTCTTTTATCATCCTGCCCAAACACCAGCCCTCTGTCAGGATGGTTTACAATGTTTCATCTCTCTGCCATTAACTTTGCACTCAGACCAGGATGTGTCCAGCAGTGCCACTATTAATCGGCGCCACTGACCAGTTGTCGAACTTGCCTGGGCATTTACGTCCCTCTCCAATTATCCTCCCTCTTCGTTTGTCCCAGCATTTGGTGGCAGTCAGGGGAAGTTTACGCCTGCATTGCATTTTCAGGATATTGCGCGGAGCCCGTCTGCTGGGCGTCCTGCGGAGAAGATAAGAGAGACTGGAGACAGGATGTAATTGGAAGTTATCGGTCTTTCCTCGGTGTGGTCGGCCTCTGGTGCGTCGCACCTTCCCCCCACCCCTTTCCCCGCCCCCTCATCCACTCTCTCCTCCCCCCATGGCCCCCTCTTTTCCATATACCCCTGCCCTGGCTCCAGTGCTCGCCTCCTCCTTCCCCCCGTTTCTGAAAACAATTTGAAATTCCATCTGTTGAATGAAGAAGCAAAAAAGATTGCCGCTACGAGCCTTCTGGTTTTCATGAGACCATCAACTCTCAGTTAAATGTTGGAGCATCTCAACTGGTGAAATCAGGTAATCCAGAGGCATACGCACATACATATCATGCACGTAAGAGCGTTTAAGAAACATACTCAATATACACATCTTTTTTGACATGAGACCATAAAACTTTCAACAAAAATGACATAACGTCCATTTTTTTTTTATTTTTAGAGTGATGCCATGTCTGACATTTGTTCACATTATGATGGTTCCCACCACACATGTTTCATTTTTGTGTTTGTGTGTGTGTGCCTGTGTAGGGTATGTTGTCCCTTTTTTCCCCAGCCCACTAAAATTCATTCACATTGGTCGACAGTTTCTTTCGAATAGGCACACAATTCACACAACACACACACACCACACACACACACACACACACACACACACACACTCTCTCTCTCTCTCCTCTCTCTCTCTCTCTCTCACACACGCACACACAGCACACACCACACGCGCGCGCGCGCGCGCACACACACACCACACTGATACATAGTTGGAGGGTAGGGAAGAGAGGGACGAGGGAAACAGAGAGAGAGAGTGTGTGTGAGAATGACAGACATAGAGACAGATAGAGAAAGGGAGACAGAGAGGCAGACAGAGGGATTCACAGAGAGAGAGAGGGACATAGACGAGAGAGAGAGATAGAGAGAGAGAAGAGATAGAGAGAGAAGAGAGAGAAAGAGAGAGAGATGAGGAGAAGGAGAGAGAGTGGACTTTGGACATGATGGCAACACAAAAGAAGCTCTACAAAAAAAATCACTGTTTAATTGCAAGACGTTCTGAGCAGTGAGAACTCAATTAGGCTACAAGAGACCTAGCTGACACCGTGAGTGGGATTCTGGTGAGATGGCTGTGGGTGGAGAATAGAGCCATTTGCACGGAGGATGCCCGAAATGAAGTTCATTTTATAAACAATATCCCTGAATTCCTGAATTCTGAACTCTCGTTCTTTTCTCCTCTTGCAATTGCTTCTCCTCTCTCTCTCTCTCTCTCTCTCTCTCGTCTCTCCTCCTCTCTCCCTCCCTTCGTCTCTCTCTCTCCTCCTCTCACACACACCACACACACACACCACACACACCCACACACGCACAGATATATATATATATATATATATATATATATAGCACCCATACACGCACCGCACACACGCTCGCGCATGCATTCACACACACACACAACACACACCACACACACACACACACACACACACACACACACACACACATACAAATACAAACACACCCCTATTGGAAAAATACTTATAATATTCTTTATTAACTTTTGCGGGGGATAAGAAAGGAAGGGGGTGGGGGTGGATAAAAATGGGCAGGGGGGGGGGGGTCCCGCCGGAAGAGGGGGAGCAAAAGTTGTGTGTGTGTGTGTGTTGTGTGTGTGTGTGTGTGTGTGTGTGTTTGTTGTTGTTCTTTAATACTGTCATCCGTTTTGACTTTAATTGATAGTTAGTTGTTGGTTATAAGTATTTTTATTTCATGTTAATCTTTTTCTATGACTTGTGTAAAGATATTCACACACACACACACACACTCTCGCTTCTCTCTATTCTATCTCTCTCTCTCTCACACCCACACACACACACTCTCTCTCTCTCCTCCTCTCTCTAATCTCTCCCTCTCTCTCCTCTCTCTCTTCTCTCTCTCACACACACACACACACACGCTAATACATAGTTGGAGGGAGGAAGAAGAGAGGGGATGGGGAAACAGAGAGAGAGAGTGTGTGTGAGAGTGTGACAGACAGAGAGACAGAGACAAAGGAGAAAGAGAGACAGAGGACAGAGAGGCAGAACAGAGGGAGTCACAGAGAGAGACTAGGACATAGAGAGAGGAGAGAGAGAGAGAGACGAGAGAAGAGAGAGAGAGGGAGAGAAGGAGGACAGAGGACAGACAGGAGAAACCAGAGAGAAGAAAAAGAGCAGGGAGAGAGAGAGGGGGGGAGGAAGAGAGAGAGTGGAGTGTGAAATGATGGGCAACACAAAAGATCTCTACATCAAAATCACTGTTAATTGCTAGACGTTCTGAGCAGAACTCTATTAGGCGAGAAGAGATAGCTGACATCGTGAGTGGAATCTGGTGTGATGGGCTTGTGGTGGAGAATAGTTAGCCATTGTACGGAGGTATTGAGCCCGAAATGAAGTTCAATTTATAAACAATATCCCTGGAATTTCTTGAACTCCTCTCGTCTTTTCTCTTGCAATTGCTGCTCTCTCTCGCTGCTCTCTCTCTCTCGTCTCTCTCTCTCGTCTCTCTCTCTCTCTCTCCGTCTCTCTCCACACACACACACACACACACACACACTCGCACGCACGCACGCGCGCGCATACACACACACACACACACACACACACACATAACGCACCCAAGCACGCACACACGCGCGCATGCTACATACACACACACACACACACACACACACACACACACACACACACCATACAACGCACACAACAACACAAAGACAAACACACTCACAGAGAGAGAGAGAGAGAGAGAGAGAGCCTTCTCTTCCCTTCCCCCTCCCATCTCTATTGTCCAGTCTCCCACTCCATTTTCCAGCTCTCTGTCAAGATAGTTTACAGGGTAGTCCTCATTCCGCTATCAATTTTGCATTTCGACCACGATGTACCGGTCAGTGCCGTTAGTTGCCGAAATGGCAGGGCATCACTGTTTGACCAGTTTGCCGAACTTGCAGGCCATTTGCGTCCCCCTCTCCAATTACCCCCCCCCCCCCCCCCCCCCCTCCGTTGTCCAGCCAATTGGTGGGCAGTCAGGCGGAAGTGCGCCTGCATTGCATCTCGGGATACTGAGGTCGGGGGCCGCGTCTGCCATGGAGTCCTGGGGAGTATAAAATAACAAAGTCTGGAGACGCGATGTGATTGGAAGTTATCGGCCTATCTCTCGTGTATGGGTCTCTAGTGCGTCTTACCTCCTCCCCCCTCCCCCCCCCCCCCCACACACACACCCTTTTCTCTAACCCCTCACCTTGCTCTGTCCTTCCTCCCATGGGTCCTTTTTTCCCTACCATCCCCCTCCTCAGCTCTCTACATGCTCCTGAACAATACAATTGTCAAATTCATCAGTTAAAAGAAAAGAAAAAGATTGCTGTTTACGAGACTTCTATTTGTAATGATGCCATCAAGCTCAACAAAATTGCTGGAACACAACAATTGGCTAAATCAGATAACAAGAATATATGCGCACAGACACACACAAGCACGCATGTAAGAGCGTGGCACGAACAACACATACTTTTTACATGAGACCACTAAACTTTCAACGAAACAACACATCGCCTGTTTTTTGTTTTGTTTGTGTTTTTGTTTTTTTTTTTAGAGTTATGCCATGTCCTCTTAAATGTGTGTTTGTGCTGTGATAGTCAACCAAACGTTAGGGTTTTTTTTGTGTGTTGTGTTTAGCCATTGAAATGTATGCACTATTTGGTATACAATTTGTTTGTCAAGAGTGTATAGATCTCTATAAACAGATGATTCATATGCACACAACACACACACACGAACGCATGCCATGCACGCACGCTCTCACGCACCCACTACATACATAGTTGGAGCAGGGGGAGGTGAAGAGAGAGAGAGAGAAGAGAGAGACCGAGAGAGAGCGATCGAGAGAGAGAGAGAGAGAGATTTTTTTTTTTGCAGAACACAACAGAAAATGTTAACATCAGGGAAAACCCAGGAGGAAACACATGCACATGAACAGCAAAAAATAAAAGAGAGCGAGAGAGAGAAGTTTGAGAGAGAGGAGAGAGAGAAGAGACGAGAGATTGGAGGAGCGAGAATCAGAGAGAAGCGTTTACAAATAGGATACATCTTAACAACGGACCACATTTCAACGGCACTGATCGTGTATGACTCTACTCGCCCACCTCACTAAAAGTCCATGCACGAGGTTCAGCCAGTCCTTGCAACATGGATTCAATTCATTCCTGCCCAGATACCTGCTTGCACTTAAACGCGGATTCTGATTTAGAGATCTTTTCCTCCCATTGGCCATTATTTCCACTCTCCACACACCCTCCTCGCTCTCTCTCCTCTCTCGCTCCGTCCTCTCCCTCATGTCCTCTCTGTCTCTTCCTTTTACGCTGTCGTCTCGGTCCTTTCTCTTTTCCTCTGTTCCAGTCCCTCTCTCTATGCATTCTCTCTCTCTCTGTCTCTCTCTGTCTAGTGTGTGCGTGGCAGAGCCCTAAAGGCATACTTTTATGTTTACGTGATGTAGTATCAACTTCCCTTTAATAAGCCAGTGCTTTCTTTCTTTCGCCCTAAGGCATCTGTCTGTCTGTCTGTCTGTCTGTCTGTCTCTATCTCTCTAATCACACACACACACACAGGCATGGATGACATGAATACGCACGTGCACACAACACACACACAACACACACACGCGCGCGCGCGCGCGTGCGCGCGCGTGCGCGGCCCGCGCAACCACACACACACACACGTGCATGCATGCACATAAACGCAGAGAAGAGAGAGAGAGAGAGAGAGCCTTCACTCTTCCCTTCCCTCCCACTGTCCAGTCACGCAACATCTTGCCAGGCCTCCTTTTTGTCCAGATGGTTTACAGTGTTTGTCCTCATTTGCTCTTAAAATTTGTACTCGGACCCAGGATGTGCTGGTCATGTGTCGGGTAAGCAGCACAGATGACCAGTTGTCGAACTTGCAGGCCTTTACATCCCTCTCCCTATTACCTCCCCTCGTCGTTGTCCAGCCAACAGGTGGCAGTCAGGGGCGGAAGTTACGCCTGCGCTGCATCTCTGGATATTGAGCGAGGCAAACCGTCTGCAATGCGTCTTGGGGAGAATATAAGAAAGTCTAGAGACGTGATGTAATTGGAAGTTATCGGCCTTTCCCCGTGTATTGGCCTCTAGTGCATTTTTTATTCCATCCCCTCCCCCTCCCCTCCCCGCCATAACCCCTGGGCCTCGTACACTCTCTCTTCTTTCCTACAGGCCCCCTTTTCCACCAACGCTAAACCCGCCTCGCTCTTTCTGTTTCTTCTGTAAATCATTGTGAAAATAGAACAAAAAGAGGTTGTCATGTTACGAGCCACCCAAGCCATCGAAACTCAACAGAGATATTAGAACGTATCAACTGATAAACTCAGATGGACACCCAATGCATATGAAAGGCATATAAAAAATTAAATCGGTCACTGGTGTAAAGGCAGTCAGGAGCCTTTTCTCAGCAGAAGTAAATCATGTCGAAAAATGACGATAAAATCGAGAACACCAGCAAGACTTTTGGACTCGACCAAACAGAACAAAATATACACTCAAACAAAAAGAGGCGTGCTTTTGTTTCCTGATTTTTCATGACCCATGATGATGATAGATTATCCCGTCATGTCCAATGGATGGGGTAGGCAGGCAGGTCATCTGCCGATGTGGATCCTCATGTGGAAATGAAGACCAATTCCTGTGGCAACAAAGTCGTCCGTAGATGCTGCATGGGATGGAGTTTCTGCAAAGATTGGGCCCCCATTTTCTTCGATTTCCTCTTTTCCTGCATGGCGGCTGTTCTTGGTTTGCGCTCGACTGTCCTATGTGACCTGGATACACCGTTGCTTCACCTGTGTTTCAAGGGCATCCTTCCCAGGAAGCAGGGCGAAGCCTTTTGAGCTGGCCTTCAAGGTGTCTTTGTATCTTTTTGAGAAGCCTTCCTTGGTCACGTTGTCCTTCCTTCATTTGTCCATAGAGCAGCATCTTTGGCATTCTGCTGTCCTCCATAGGGGGACGGACGAGTCCCGTCCACTGGAGCTGGCTTTTGATGAGTATACACTCGATGTTGGGTAGGCCACTTTTTTCTTCTGGACTCAACAGTTTTAATGAAACAGCATATTTACAAGCTTCGCAAGGTGTTTTCGGCTGTCGTCCTCCACCTCTACTTCTACTTCAATCTGTATGGATTGTGATTCATAGCAGACAACAATCTCCTGGAGATTGTTTTTTGTTTCACCATAAGTGATATCATCAGGAGTTCGTTTGTCTGTCTTCAGCCCAAGCATTTCTCTAAGCTGATTTGCAATTGCGCATTGCAGTGCTTTATCTTTTCCCCCACCATTCAGGATCATGCTGAAGAAATTAGTATTTGGGGGGTGGGGGGGGGGGGGGAGACAAAAAAACGTAATAAAGAATTCAAAGAAGTGCTATTGAGGTTATGTAATTTTTTTGTCACGATGCAAATCAGTGTGCTCTAGGGCCCAATGTGCAATGTTTACATGCACCAACGAAGTTTATGCGTGTAAGAAAAGGATATCGAAAGCATTTGTAAACAGTGAAAACTAGCACTATATCACCATTTTACACGTAAATTTTTCAAAGAATTGTTAGCCTCACTTATAAAAATCGATGTCACACATATCCACTTTTAACTGGAGTGTGCCTTTGTCAGGAGTGTGGAGAGAGTGCATCTGACGTTTTTGACAAGGAAGAGAAATCTTAAATAAATGTCAGCGAACCGCTCAGAGTGAGAAACGTGGACAAACGAGTCACAAGACAAAACACAACGCGTTTCGACCTCTTAGGTCTTCTTCAGGTGAAACAAAAACAAACACAACGCGTTTCGACCCTCTTAGGTCTTCTTCAGGTGAAACAAAAGCAAATATGTTTTTGTTTCACCTGAAAGAACCTAAGAGGTCGAAACGCGTTTGTATTTTGTCTTGTGGACTCGTTTTTTGTCCCACGTTTCTCTGGGCGGTTCGCTGACCATTTATTTAAGATTGTGTTTAGATTTCCGCCCTGCAGTCAGTCGCTCTCACTTTGCAAACTAGATCTAAGGAAAAAGAAGTTTATTATACCAGAACAAAAGTTGGGTTTGTCTTTTTCATGTTTCTTTGAGAACGGTAAGTTTTCTGCTGTTTAGCAAAAACACTGTTGAAACCACGACTGTAGTTTTATTTATGGACACAGTCACAAGCTTTGTCTGCTGCAATTCCATAGAATATAAGAGTTTTTGCGCTAGGTCCTAGGTGTTTCTGTCTAGCTGTCCTACACCTTTACCAGGAGCTGGTAATTTTTCCTTGTAGATTTTTGTTGTTGTTGCTGCTTTTGTCTCGTTCGTCACGTCTTTAGATGGATTCCCCTCCGTCTCCTCGACAAAGGTGGCAGTACGTCGCAGGTCCTCCAGTCCTTCGTAGAGCTTTCCGGGCCACTGGTATTGGGTCGGGCCAGGTTTTTTCCTCGAAGCGCTTGGTGGAGCGGGCAGCAGGACTGCAGCAGATGTTCTGTTGTCTGGCTGCCTGTTTCTGCAGGGGCACTGCTCTGTGTTTCGCTAATGCGGAGTTTTAGAGAATAGGTGGTGTTTCAGGCGCTTTGTGCCTGTCCTGAGCCTGAAGATGACTACCTGCTCTCGTCGAGGGTCAGCAGGTAGTACGGGTCTGCTCTGTTGTGGCGTGGATGCTGCTGCTTCCACCTGTTCTGCAGCTTGGTCTTGATGATGGTCCTGGATTCAGTGTAGCTGGTAGATCTGTCCATCTGCTCCTTTGTAGTGCCCTTCTTTGCCAGGGAGTCAGCAGTCTCATTGCCGAGCACGTTGCAGTGGGAGGGAATCCACTGCAGGTGACTGTGCGACGTGTGCAGAGGGAGGCGAGAGATGAGGACAGATCGTTGAGCTCTGGATCTCTGGATGTCTGAAGAGGCATCTCTCCTGACCGTGTGCACTACACGGCCTGAGGCTCTTCAGTCTGCTCCGCCGATTGGTCTCCTCTTGCATTGCAGGGTTCCGGGTCCGGGAATCAGCTCAACATTCTCTGTGCCAAAAAAAAAAAAAAATTGCCGGGAAAGATGCTGTCATGGAGGGGCGGACGCCAAAGTGACGCAACCAGTGAGTCTCTCTCTGCGGCCCTCGGTGAACAGGCCATCGTGGACTGGGCCGGCCATGGCCGTTGCTCAAATTGTTCCAGAATAGCTCATGTCCACATGAAAGATAGGAATGCCAGGACTCCCTAAAAGGAGATCTTCCTGAACAAAGGGGCAGCTGAAAGTATGGTGCCGGGACAAGACAAATAGACACAAAAAAAAGATTGGCTGCCTCAGCGCTCAAGCTCGGGTCTTGCGGCCGTCAAGGCAAACACAAAAATAGCGGGAGACGGTGGTGGTAGGTTGAACCTGAGACTGACCACTGAACTGTGCCACCAGAGTTGTTCGTGGCCAGAGAGAGATAGGTGGATAGAGAGGAGCGTTCCGGACAAGAAGAGGACAGAGAGAATATTCACAGTGATGAACAAATGCCTCGGCAAATGGGAAAGTATCGGATTACAGGGATGGGTGGTAAGCCATCCTTCCCGCCATCCCGCCCAGACAACCCACCTTTCAGACATCTCAGTGTGTCTCGTTCTCCCCGTCTCCATATCCCACTTCCGACTGTCTCACGCCGCACACCCCCTTGCGACCCCCATCTGCCCCCAGCTCCCAATTTCATTCTCCAGAGTCCTTGTTGTTTGTTGCTAGGGGGGGTGGGGTTGTTTGTCGTTGTTTTGGCTTAACCGTGATTACGTGCCATAGATCTCAGACTCTGCAGTCTCCGCTCCGGCTTTTGTTGTGAATGTGGGTTGATAAATTGGAGTATGAATCGAGGAGTCTTGACTCAGAATTCAGGGTGGCAGAGCAGAATAAAACTTTCGAGACGACTGTAAAAGCTCACACGTGACAGATCACAAACTTTCAGAACACCTTCACCTTCACGAAGATAAGGAGAGCTACAATTTTTTTTTTCCAGAACACATTCACGATCAACAGAGAGAGAGCGTAATACTTTTAGAACAACGTCACTACTATGTGTCTATAGTCGTGATGTGAACCGATTTTCTAGCACTGTACCGTAACGCTAGAGGGGGGAGGGTTCATTTCTTCTACTTTAGAGGTTTACCTCAGAACTCTGTCTCTTCTGGAAAAGATCAGCATCCATGAGGGAGGGGTGGCATGCAGCTCGGAAGACGACTTTTCTTCTTCTTCGATTCTTCTTCTGTCGTCTTCTTCCATTCAGACAGGAGGAAACCCCCAAGGGCACTGTGAGGGGGGTGCGAAGCCCACTATTCTGCAGAAGCCCCCCCCCCCCCCCCTCCCCCACCCGCAACGACCCTCTCTTAGAGATCCGTAGAGCTTCTCCGTCGCGTCTATATGTGTGGGCAGGGCCAGGTCTCTGCTCGCTCAGCTTTTTACAAATGTAATGGGATAGTCTTGGCAGGAAGTGTTCCAACTGCCACAGTCATTTGGGGCCGCGTAACCAGCATGTGAGCGCCCCCTGAAGACTCGTCCACGTGTGGAATCTTTTGTGAACGATGTGCGTGGATGGTTGAGGTCTGTGGAGAGTGCCCTGTGCTGTAGGACTGGGCTTCGTCCAGCTCCCAGTAAAGTAAAGCAGCCAGTCTAGAGAGAAGCGTTCACGGGAGCCGTGTTCCGTGAAATATGAAAACAAGGCCTGAAGTCGGATTTTATGCCAGTTTTCTGAACTTGGTCGTAGGGGCATAATAACAGCAGCACACAACACATCTCCACCTCACTCACGACATCACAGGGTCGCTGTGATGATTCCGCGCACTGTGGGAGAGTCGGCATCGAAGTGGTAATGTTGGAAGGTGGCGGGAAGGAAGGCACATTTGCACTCCAACAACGATCAGTCCCTCCACAGATTGGGAACTGTGGGCACCTGCCGGCGTAGCCGTAGGGTAGTATTCGTACTTGTTGATTCACCTACAAGCGGGTCAAGTCTTGTCCGTAGCTGGCTCTTGCATACATACCATGAATGTCTTTTCATCCTACTCTCTAATGGAACCATGACTTTTTAGACCAAAGGGTCTTTCAAGAAGAAGACAGCTTGTTTTTCGGTGTAGAAATGAAATGGAGAGTGTCTGTTGTTCCTCTTTTTTTTGTGTGTGTTTTGTTTTGTTTTGTTTGTGTTTGTTTTTGTCGTAGCTGTCCTTAGAAGAGGGAAGGTAAAGCCGGGGAAAGCCGAGAAGGAAAAACCAGCTCCCTCCTGGGGGTAGAAGAAAGAGTTTACCATTTCTTCGCACAGATCCCGAGGTTTTTTGGGTGGTCTGCTGCGCTCAGGACCGGTGTCTTGACATGCCTCTCTCACTTGGGAACTGCGCACAGCTGTCATTTCGGTCCTCGGTCGTGGATCTCGTGGATCTGCGCACAGATCCAGCTTCAGCTTTGCTTCTTGGAGCTGCTTCCAGCTTCCGTGGAGATTTAAGAGCAGAGACAGCGTAAGAGCACAGTTTGGTTAGTCTAGTCTCGTCGCCTCTTCTCGCCTTGTTGATCAGACCTCTTGGCTCTGACTGTTTTTGACCCCTAAGGAGTAGTGCTGTAATTTCTAGGAGTAGCCCTAATTGCATGAGGGTTTCCTGATTGTTATGCATGCACGCCTATTTCTTAGGGGGGAAAAACATGATTGCCGGGATAGCCTGATTGCTAGGGCAGCCGGTTGCTAGGGTAGCCAGGACTGATACGGTAGCTTTATTGCTATGGGTTGTCCCGATTGTTAGGGTAGCCTGACTGCTGCAGGTAGCCTGGTTGCCTAAGGTAGGTAGCCTGAATTACCAAGGTAGTCGGATTGTTAAGGTAGCTAGATTGCTAAGCTGGTCCGATTGCTAGGGGGTAGCCCTGGTTATTAAGGGTAGCCTGATTGTTTGGTTATATGGTAGACCAGATTGCTAAGGGTAGCCTGATTGTTCTTAGCGTTAGCCCTGACTAGCTGGGGTATTCTGATAGCCTAGGGTATTAGATTTAGGGTAGATTGTTTGAGGTGGCCTGATTGCTAAAGGTAGCCTGATTGCTAGGGGTAGTCTAATTGTTCGGTAGTGTAGCCCGACTGTTAAGGTAGCCAGATTGCCAATGTAAGGCCTGTTTGCTTGCGCTAGGGTAGTCTGACTGTTGGGGTAAGTCTGGTTGTGTAGGGTAGCCGGATTGCCAAAGGTAGCCTGATTGTTTTAACGTAGCCTGATGAGCTAGGGTATTCTGATTGTGTTAGGTTAGCCTGATTGTTTGAGGTGGCCGGATTGCGAAGGTAACTGGATTGCTAGGGTAACCTGATTGCTAAGGTAGCTGGATTGCTAGGGTAACCTGATTTGCTAAAGGTAGCCTTGGTTGTTCGGGTAGCCTGACTGTTAAGGTACCCAGATTGTTTAAGGTAGCCTGATTGTTAGCGTAGAGTCCTGATAGCTAGGGTATTCTGATGTTGTTAGGGGCAGCCTGAATTGTTGAGGTAGCCGATTTGCTAAGGTAGCTGGATTGCTGGGTTATCTGATTGCTAAGGTAGCCTGGCTGGTTCGGGTAGCCTGACTGTTAAGGTACCCGGATTGCTAAAAGTAGCCGGATTGCTAGGGTAGTTTTGACTGTTAGGGTAGTCTGGTTGTTAGGATCGCCGTACTGGGGCGAAGATAGATAGCCGGATTGCTGGGGTAACCTTGATTGCTGAGGTAGGTCTGGTAGTTCGGGGTGCCTGGGTTGTGTTGGTAGGGTAGCCTGACTGTTAAGGTAGCCCGGATTGTTAGGGGTAGGGTCGGATTTGCTAAGGTATGCGGGATTGTTAGGGTAGTCTGACTGCTGGGCTAGTCTGGATTGTTTTGGGTAGACTGATTGTTAGGGTAGCCTGATTGCTAAAGGAAGCCGGATTGCTAGGTTAACCGAATTTGCTAAGGTAACCTGATTGCTAGGGTTGTGTGATTGTTAGGGTAGTCTGATTGTTAGGGTAACCCGACTGTTACAGTAGCCGGGATTGCTAAGGTAGCCGGATTGTGTGTGAGTGTTTCTGACGTGCTGGGGGTCTAGTCTGATTGCTATGGTAGTCTGATTGTTAAGAAAGCCGGATTGCTAAGGTATCCGATTTGCTAAAGTAGCCTGAGTGCTAGGGTAACCTGATTGTTCAGAATGCTAAGCCTGCTCTAGTGGGACCTTGACCGATGCAGACTGTTCTCGCCTTGGCGAATCCCTGTGTCCCTATATCACCGTGAATGTTGACTGTGCCCCCTTTTCAGAACGTTACAAACCCTGCCGTCCGTGCACTGGAACGGGGGGTTCCGCGTGTATAGTACACAACACTATGTAAATCTGACAGTAAATGGGGTTTCAGGTCAGTCAGTCAGTGTATAGTACCATCGTCCTGTTCTGGGAACTGTCTCCACACAGTTCAGACAGGCCAGCCTTCAACACACTGCTGGGGTGCGCGGTCTCTAGTGCGGAAAGAAGGAACCCTTGTGCCATGCGATGCAGACTTTGTGGTTTTGCCCACCTCCACACGGGAAGTAATGTGTGGGAGCACATGCAAGACTCCCCGCGTGGTTGGAGAGAGAGAAGAGAAAAAAAAAACCAGTGGCTTTTCTGGTGTCCGCCGTCACACATGGGTAATGTGATGGAAACACCCTGCAGAGAGGGCAATGTCGGAGTTGTGTCAGCGACAGACATCAACGCAGGCTCTTTGTGTGATGGATCTCCCTGACAGAAAACGAGCAGTGAGCGTGACTTCAATCTCGTCTTTTCGTGATCGTTTTCACTCTTCTTTTCCTCTCTCTTCCCTTGGAGACATGAAAGGACAGAGTCGAAGAATGAAGAACAATTACCATCGTGGAAGCTGAAACACGAAAACAACAGTTGGAACACCGGATCACGAAATGACAGTCCGGCAACAAAAACGTTTGAGTTAAAGGATTGGACTGGTGGTGTCTGGTATTTTTGTGAAAGGTCAGTAAGTTTGACGCTCATCAATGCAGTGATTGTTCTTCTCACTGGGTGGTGTCCAGTGGTTTCAATGCTATGGATCTGATTCAGCTTTTGAAACGCAAAGTGCTGTCATTGTTTATTACCCATACCATTTCCCAATCGGGTGGAAGTAGGAAGACACTCTATGGAGAGCTTGACACAGGTCTTCAGAGATGACTCCCACCCCCCCCCCCCCCCCCCCCCCCCCCCCCGACAAGTGTTTTGGGCCCCCCCCCCCCATGACCTGACAAGTGCGTTGACACTCGGTTACACTCTAAGGGGGACCGTGCCGCATTAAGGTCAAGACTCCCTGATGCCCCTTCTACTGCCAGCGGGTCAAAGTATCTACTGTAATGTTTCTTGGTTCTTTCTGGTGGGGTTTGCCTCATGACGTCTTGACCTTTTAACTCCGTGCGTTGCCAGTTGCCAGTGCTGCAGCAGGACAGGACAGGTGTGACCGACTATGGATGGGGGTACTGGAGTGTAGGGTCGATACCACTTGAATGGCATAGGAAAACGATTTATCTTGTGTGTGTGGTGTGTGTGTGAGAGAGAGAGTGAGAGAGAGAGAGAGAGAGAGAGAGAGAGAGAGAGATAGAGTAGAGAGAGAGACAGAGAGAGAGGAGAGACAGCGGACAGACAGGACAGAAGGCAGACATAGTATGTTCTTTATGGTTAAACTTACGAAGTCAATCTCACAAAACGGAGGTGATAGGGTTTGAGGTTGTGCTTTAACTTTAACCAAGAAAAGGTCCAGGTACTATGCATTCAATCGATTCATCCGAACATGGCGAGGTGGAATCTAAAAAGCCGGACGTAAAATCAAAAAACGTCGATTATTGGTCATTTGGTGTCGCCAGTATTTTGGGTTGTCGTCAGCGGAACTATCATTTGTGTCTTCCTTGACAATCCCCCCCCGAAATACGGGAGAACCTGTCCATTTTCCTCTTTGATTCCCTCAAGCACTGTAATATTTCTATCAAATATGTTACCCTCGTTTTGTGAATCGTTTACATAATGGGAGAACCGAAAACTGCGGTCTAAAATCACGAGTGTTTCCTGCTTTAGCGGCGGCTGCTTCTGTTTTAACTTGTATGGTGTTACACGGCCTGTCATGGTCATGTATTACATTATGAAAGTATACAGCTTGTCACAGTCTTCATTAGCATTTCATTTGTCTACTCTCGCTGTCCAGCATAGGCCACGTTCCTGGACGAGTGTCACTGATTGTTTGTCAGTGTCCTTTTTTTTTCCTTCGTGCAATTTTCAAAGTGAGGTGACTGCAGGTGGAAACTGAAACACATTTAAAGGGAATTTAAAGCAACTCCGCCGGTTAACATGGACAAACAAAACTGCAAGACAAACACGACAGCGCTTCGGTCTGTTAGGACTTATTCAGGCAAGATAAACAACATTCAGGACAATGAAAAACGAAGAGCGAGCAGTCACTTTGACGAATCAGGCGCGCAAGATGAGCGTTGGGGGTCTTCGTTTTCATTATCCTGAAGAAGACCTAATAAGTCGAAATGCGTTTGTGCTTTGTCTTATAATTAATTCATTCATGCTAACCGGCGGAGTTACTTTGAACTCCTTTTAAATTTCACTTTCGTGCAAGTCTCCGTCCTGTGTGGACTGTGGCGGGCTTAGAAAAGGGGAAGGAAGGGGCTGACCATTACAATGGACACTCGCATCACAATCACCTTTACCATTCTTCGTTCTATCATCAGTTTCAACGTTGGGGTAGGGAATAGGCTGGAAACCGCCAGGAGGGGGTTACAAAAAACAACAAACAAACAAACAGTGACTTGCCTTTTTTTTTGTTGGTTCTTTCTACCTGTCTCTGCTCTGTGCATGTCCCTGCTCCTTGTTCAGGACATTCCCGCCGAAAAAGACAAACCTATCCTGGATTTTCTGTGGCAGGGGTTTGGTTGGACGTCTCTTTAAGTCTCAACACCGTGACGGCGCGTTTTCCTCCGCGTTCTATTTTGTATGACGATAGTGTCATTTCTTTTAACATCTGAGTTCAACATTCTTTGTAGAGCAAGACCATCGACTGGCATGGCTGGATGGGTTTCGTGAATGAACAGACAACATTTGAGACAGACAAACATTTGAGACAGGGAAAACATTTAAGGAGCGCCGGTGAACGAGTGGCTTGCTGGTCTCCCGGCAAGGGAAGTCACTCCATAATTGAAGGGGAGAGAGAGAGAGAGAGACTTTGACACTTTTGACACTTAGAATGTCATTACAAAACGCCGTTTTAAGACTGACTGGTATGGTTCCAATAGCAGAGATGATTGGCGTATTTGACTTATCGGGCGGGCACGCGCGCGCGCGCGCTGTGTGCGTGCGTGTGTGTGTATGTGTGTGTCCGACAGAGTGACAGAAACTCAAAACACCGGAATATATCTTTTGTATATATATATTATATATATATATATATATATATATTATATATATATATCTCAGGTGTCTATCTTGGAAGACATGTATCTTTGCAGAGCGATGTGCAAACCAAGCAACCATTAGTGAGAATGTAGGTGAATGACAGAAAATGCTTCCTAGTTAGGGCTTTTTTCCCCCCTTTTTTTCCCCCCTTTTTTTTTTCGTTGTTTTAATTTAAGCAGATGAAAGAATTTGATGACTGCTCACAACAGTTCAGAATGGAAAGTACAGCTTAGCTTTATACACAGGTCATCTGGGTTTTTCCACAATTCTGTGTATGAACAAGCGCAAACGCGCAATTCTCTCTTCAATGCAAACATCCTGGATGTATCATTAACCGGTGAATGCAATCGTTGGGTCTCCGTCAGCTAGTGGTGTTGTTCCTGCTTGTACAACTGTGAAATCCGGTGTTGTTGATTCTTGATAACCGAGAACGAAACGAAATTTCTTAAAAAACAGTGATTACCAGTTAAAGAACGGACAACAGAACATTTCATTTTGGTAGGTCATAACTGATGGTTCAGAGGAGAAGCGTTGTCTTAAAAAAAAAAAAAAAAAAAAAAAAAACGCCATTGGATACACAAATAATTAGATGAATAACACCCACCAGATTTCAATTGAAATGACATTGGCAGCGTCTGCGAATTCCCAATACTTGAAAACAAAGATTTTTTTTGTGTGGAAATGCTACCTGTGCACTGAAGCGACGCACTCAAACTTTTTGAAATGGATGGGTATCGTCTACATTTCTCCCTGGCGCATATCAGATTTCGGGAAAGGAACTGCGACTGCAATTTAAACCGAGTTGTGTCATAGTGTGGGATTGGGTCGCAATGGAATGGAAAAAGCGTTCGCTTCTAGAACTAAGAGAGAATTGGCCCCGATCTATGCGTATGAGTATTTTAAGTCATTAACGTTTTTTTTTCTTCAGGGTACTGGATTCCGTATGTAGTTTGTTTCCCTTTCATATTTTAGGTCCTCGGTATGTAAGTGGACCATACCACAAAAATGTGCTACAATTTCTGACAGTTGCAGGACGCACATTTTTAAGGCCAAGTGCTGTCTGTCTCTATGTGCTACATTTTTTTTTAATGTGGAAAGAGGTCTAGTACAAATTACTTTCAAAACGTTTGGTAATGAATAATGAATAAGTGATAAGAGGGAGGGAGGGAGAGAGAGAGAGACAGAGAGAGAGGAGAGAGAGAGAGAGAGAGAGAGAGAGAGAGAGAGAGCGAGGAGAGAGAGAGGGGAGGAGGGAGGGAGACAGACAAAACAAATAAGAAAAGGAAAGTATCAATAGCTTAAGCTGACGCGCACATATGCACACCACATCAACACACATACAAACATACACGCGCTTACACACAACACACACACCACACGCACACACGGACACACAACATTATAAGTACAAAAAAATAAAAGCAGGCACACCAGCCGCACACTCTTCATGTTTTTTTCAAAAAGCTTTCGCCTTTTATTTAGGCTTCGTCAGTATCTCTTCTTTCACATTGCACACTCATTTCCTTCATGTGATATATATATATATATATATATATATATATAGATATATATATATATATATATGAAAAACACGCGCGCACGAATGCACGCACGCACGCACGCGCACACATATAGGGAGAGAGAGAGAGAGACTGACAGACAAACGGACAGAAAGGAAGACAGACAGACAGATACATACGTACGTACATAATACGTACCTATATACGTACAAACATATATATGCAATATACGAGCACATACGTACATACACACACATACATACACGCACGCATACACACATGTATCAATACGTAAAATACATACATACGTAAATGCACGCACGCATGCACGCATACATATACGCATACGTACGTACGTACGTACATACATAAATACAAAGACAGATGGATACACACACAAACACATACTGAGATAAACATACCCACGCCACCAAACTCGCCCCACCCACTCACGTACAGACAGGGACAGAGACAGAAACAGGTAGCTAGATACACGACCTGCCGGGGCAGACAGGCAGACAGACAGACAGGAAAGCAGAAAACGAACAGGACAGGGCAAACGGACAGACCAAGAATGAGCAACGTAAAATATGACTGACCGGCAGATTGCGAGCACAGAGATTACCTTGTCGAAGGAAGACAAATACACAAAGAACGCCATACAGAGACGCCCTTCCCAATCCACCCACCCCCCTCACCTACACTCCCACTCCAGCAAGCCCCTTTCCCTACACTCCGCCACCCCACCATCCCCCCCCCCCCCCCCATCCCTCTTCCCTCTCTTCCCTCTCCCAACACACATGATGACATTAATAAAACTGTGCCCCCCCCCCCCCCCCCCCCCCATCCGCCTCCTCCCGTTGAACGCGTCCTAGACTTCCCTCTCGCATCCTTCGCGACCCTGTCCCTAACCCCCCCCCCCCCCCCCCCCCCCCCCCCCCCCATCTTCCCCCCTCCTCCCCAGTCCTGTCACCCTCTCCTTCCTGTTTCCCATTCGCTCTTTTCCCTTCCAGTGTGTACCTTCCCCCTTTTTTTCCTTCACGCAAATGGCGTCCACTATTTATGGTTCTACTTTAGATTGGCTGGACCCCGTTTTTATTGTATTGGGGAGTATGCTTGCGCCTCCAAACCTAGGAGTGTTCCTCCATCCGTCTCTCCCTCTCTCTCGTTTTGCACTGTAGCTCTGCATAAGAGCGCCCCCGGTGTGTGTGTGTGTGTGTGTGTGTGCGCGCGCGCGCGCGCGCGCGCGCGCGCGCTATGGCGGTGTCCCCCCCCCCCCCCCTCCTCCCCACCTCACCCTGCTGTGTCCTTCCCTGAAACCAGAGATACGCCAGCCCCCGTCCACGTGACTGCTTCCATCATTCCAGTGGACTTGTCAGCTTCGTTCTTAATGATTTCATCGTTCCGGTGCCCTTATCAGTTTCTGATGTTAATCGTTCCACCATTCCAATGGTCTGTCGCCGTCAAATGCAATCATTTCGTCATTCCAGTGGTTGTCATTGTGTTAGATGTAATCATTCTATCATGCCGGTCAGTTATCACTATTCATCGTAGAGATTGTAAAAACCTGTCACTGGATTTTATTCATTTCGTCAACGTTAATCTTAAATATCATTTGAGCATTCCAGTGACCTGTCCCTATATATTTCAATCATTCATGTATATTGCCACCGTTAATTTTGATTGATTATTTAATCAGTGCACTAACCTGTCCTGCCAGTGCCAATCATTCCATCATTCCTGTATACTGTCACCATTGATTTTAATGAATCATTCAATCGCTCCAGTGACTGTGGACGAGAGTAAGGGAGCGAGTCAGTGTGTCCTCTTGGAAGGACTTGGAATTTTGTCTCTATTAGAGTTATATTAAAATTTCACCTCCACCCTCTCTCTTGGTGAGGGGAAGGAGCAACTTTCCGATACTAGTCATCAAAAGAAATTTTCATTTTTCTCGGGACTGTTGAAACTACTCAAGAGTGGCTCAGGAATTAATTTTCCTTAAGCTCGTGCTATTCGACGTACCCTGTTGCTCCGACAGACAAAATTAGAGATAAAATCAAACAACACTTAAGACTGATGAATGACGACAAAGAACTGACAAAAGCTAAGTGCATTTTCACCACGTTAAACTTTGTTTATTCAAGGGTGGTTGACAATTTTTGTAACAGTGATCTGTCACTATAAATTTCAATCACTTCTATGATGCCAGTATCCGTCTCTGTAGAACTGAATCTTGCATCATTCTACTTGTCTGTCCATGTAATTTTAAAACCTTCCCCCTTCCACTTATTTCAACAACCTTTCCATAATTCAACTGACTTTTCATCAATCGATCCTTCCAGTGACCATTCACTGTCAGCTTTTAGCTAGTAATCATTCCAGTGACCTTTTATGTCACGTTTTAATCCTTGGATCGTTCCCATAACCTTCATTTTCATGTTTAATCCTTGGATCATTTTCTGCGTGTTTTTGTCGTATTTAAACCTTTGACAGTCAAATGGTCACTTTTGTCACTTAATTCTGTATTCATTCCCATGACCTTCACCGTCACGTTTTAATCCTTGGATCATTATAGTAACCCGTTTTTGTAACATTCAATCCTGTGATATAATCCCAGTGGCCTCGATTAGTACTTTATAATATCAGATCATTCCCGTGGTTCTGTTTTTGTCACGTGTAATCCTTGGTTCATTCCAGTGACCTCCATTGTCATTAGAAAAGTAGATACAGACTCGGAATCAAAAAACTTACTTGGAGAATATTTCGACAGGGGCCGCCCTGTCTTCTTCAGCTCACTGTTACTGTTGTGGCAGCGAGGCCTGGTGGGACGACTGTTGTGTGGGATGAACGGTTTTCAGGATCTGATTGTAGATGGAGGGAAGTTCAAAAGCCTTGATCTCTGTTCAGGCTGGGGCGTTCTGGTCTTCATTTCGATGGCTTCTTTAACTTTTCTTTTTGTGAGGAAGGGCTCTGTAGATAAATCTTGGTTTCTTGGGGGCTGAAACTGTGGCCTGTGGCTTGTAGATGTTCATGTATGGCAGAAGTAGATCGGTTTTGGTGTTCCTGTAGACGGGTGGTGAGTGGTCTTGCTGTCTCGCCAATGTAGGTATGGGTACAGTCTTGACACCCTACCTGGTACACTACACCACACTGCTTGAGGGGGTCCGTTTTGTCTTTGACATGGGGTCAGTTGCTGGCGTAGGGAGTTGGTGGGTTTGTGGAACACGTGATGGAGGGGGCGTGGTAGAGTGAAAGGTTACAGGATATTGGTCAGTAGAAGGTGAGGGGGTTTCCATATAGGACGGTGGGTCTCCGCCCTGTATTCATGGGTTCGGGTGGAAGAGTGGGCCCAGGACCGGGCTCTTCACCCTCTGACTTCAGTCTTCCCCGAAGTGAATTGGATACTGTCGTCGAGGAATTCG
>JADBJO010025777.1:0-2500 GCA_016801955.1 Conus betulinus
TTATTCGTTTCTGGTTCACCTGAAGAAGACCTAAGAGGTCGAAACGTGTTGTGTTTTGTGTGTCTTGTGACTCGTTTGTCCACGTTTCTCTGGGCGGTTCGCTGACATTTATTTAAGATTTGTTTAGATTTCCGCCTGCAGTCGTCTCACACTTTGCAACTAGATCTTTTTCTCTTGACACAAGTGTGTAATCTATGATCTATGGTAGCCATCGTCAACATAGTTCTCCACGTAGGATGGTGAACTAACGAAAGCATCAATCACATCGCCCACAGTGGTCGGCCTTAAGTCTTTTTCTCTTTGTTGAGGTCCAGTACCATACCTTGCCTCATAATGACTTATTGCCAAATTCTGAAATTGCAAAAAAAAAAATGCATGTGAGTACTCGTACCAACCCGTTCCCCTTGAGCAACTCCTGATATCTCTATGCAGTTCTCATAACAAATCAATAGACACAAGGGTATTGACACCCCAGCTGAATATGAACACTTAAACTTACATATACAATTAAAACAAACATATTATCAATACAAACAACAACAAAAGGACATCCATTAGGACTTATGAGCAACAAGTCAGAATCATTAGAGCAACAATCAAATACAAAGACAAACGTAAATTTCAGCATTCATGCAATTCGGTATTTCATCTTTTAAATCATCCCCTCTGTAAATGTTCAAATCTGAGTGATGAAAATTAAAGAAAAAGAATGGCAAAGATGATTAAAAGCATGTCTTACTTCAGGTGATGCAGACATAGCCCTGGTGCGCTTGGTAAACGAGGTTTACTTGAATGAGCACGTGAAGTATCATTCCGACCTGGATTACGACTTCACGTGCCGAACTAGCTGCAAAATATATGGCTGGGGAGAGCGAGGATCCGACGCAGGTAATCCCTCTGTTCTCACTTCTATCAGTAGTAACAGACAGATGGCATAGAAGTGCTCTGACAAGATTTTGTACCAGAACATTTGGACCTCAGTGGAAACAAAGCATAGGTTTTTCTTACCTCTGTAGTAGTGTATAGTTGTCCATTCTTTAAACCAAACACCACTGAAGATCAGCACATTTTTTTATCACTCAAAATCTCGCACTAGAATTGCCCTTCATCCCAGGCAGTGTTTATGACGAATTTTCAGACTAGTCGACAATTGCATAAAACTATATGACATGCTTGTTTGCTTGTTGTTTTGAATATCATGTTGTTATTCAACAAACCTAGGCCATGTCAATTTATTCAACATGCAACGGTAATTTAATTGTTTGTCTTTTTACACGCATCTTCCCCTTGTCCCCAGATGACTACTTTCAATGCATATGCAAAACCTCTCTCTCTCTCTCTCTCTCTCTCTCTCTCTCTCTCTCTCTCTCTCTCTCTCTCTCTCTCTCTCTCTCTCTCTCTCTCCTCCTTCACTCACACACACACACACACACACACACACACACAACACACACACACACACACACACATGTATAGATGGATGGATAGACAGATAATGGATTGATAGACAGATACATGGATAGACAGATAGATAGATAGATATAAATGGATAGATACTTACATACATAGATACACTGATACATGCTTATGTATGCCTGTTGAACAAATTAGTAATGCAGGAAACAAGTGTAAGATAACAAGTTTCCAATATTGAAAAGAAAATGTACAGACTAAAAGAAAATTGAGGGAGAGATGGAGAGAGTGGGAGAAAGACAACGGACACGGGGAAAGGTATTCCTCATTAATACAAAATCCTGTGTGTTTCAAATGGCCAGGGGTAGTCCCTACAGAGGGAACGTGACGATACTCGATTTGAGCAGCTGCTCTGGGTTGAACAGCCAGTTGACAGAAGATGCCCACATCTGTGCCTCCGGTGCCTCTCCATGCACGGTCAGTAGACAAATGTGGGAGGGTGTGCTTGAGTTGGAAAAGACAGTAAGAGAAACATGTGAAAACGTTGGATTCACCTTTTCCTATCGGACAGAATCGTTCCCTTAATTTACCACCCAGGATGCATACCCCCACGCCTAGTGAGTATACTGATGTCAGGAAATTGATTAGTAACTTTCTTTGTATAGCATGCGCACACATCCATTTCTTCCATAGCACTGCTTCTCATATAGTATGTCTGTGTTCGTATCCTCATACTACAAATAGCGTTTAACTTCGTCCTGTTTCTTTGTGCATTTTCTTTCTTTATCATTTGTTTCGACAGAAGTTACATTTGGACATAAGATGGGTACACGGATAATGATTGAATTGACCAAAATGTCTGCTAGCAAGACCAATAGCTGTGCAAGTTATGATGGTTTCTTTGCATGCCTATGAAGGCACACTGTCACCCATGGCGTTCACATTATGAGGTTAAGTGAGATTGCACCGCCTGAATCATTGTAGCACGTATGGATGACTGTAAACTAGCAATGTAGACCTGAGGTTAAGTGAGATTGCACTGCCTGAATTATAGTTGCATGTGGATGACTGTAAACTAGCAATGTAG
>JADBJO010025777.1:5000-7500 GCA_016801955.1 Conus betulinus
GACGAAATGAAATTCAACTTCTTTCATTTTTCGACAAAATATAAAGATGTTTTTTTCCTGATTGTCCACTACGGAAGTAGTGAGTAAAGAGATCAATGGCACTAAATCTGAACTTAGTCATGATACGTTTTAGATGTTTGTCTACTTTCATTGACATATAGACAGGTATACATCGAAAATGAGTATACGTTCTTTAAAATTCAGATCGATCACTATCATGTACGCCTACATGACGCTTCCATGTTTTGCAGTCTGCAATCAATAAGTCTTTCTCGCCATGCCTGGATCTCGTCATTCATATCCCAACACCTCGTTTTATCAATACAAATCCGAAAGCATATTCACACAATCATTCTCACATTGGCCGCCTTGTTTTTCCCTACCTCTTTCATTAAGTCTTACAGCATTTGATGTACTTGTTTGGAAATACGTGATCCCGAATCTGAATGATTTCAAGCCGGTGTCAATCCCATTTAATGACAGAATACAAACATATTGGACATCTAGAGGTTTCGCCATGCACCAAGTCAGTTGGCGTTTGCAACGATGCTCCACGAAAGCTTTTCAAAGCAAAATGATGCATTTTCTCACAATGTACAGCAGCGACAGCATCAAGGCCCCATATTTCAGCTCCATACTCCACCAACGGTTGACCTTGGCCACGAAATAGCTTCAAAAGCTAAGAAAGGCCATTGTTATTTAGCAAAGTTCTTTAGTGTGCACAGTAACGTATTTGAGTGCCACTGACTACATACTTGCAAGCTAAGACAAAACTCGAAGGTCTTGAGGAACATGTTCCACTATACACATTGACACCAGGCATTATAGATCCGTTGTACAGCCATCTTTTCTCTCGCTGCAAGATATCTACTCTTTCTAAAAAGAAATATAGCTTTTCAGCTATATTAACTCTTCATTCTAACGTATGACTTCCTGTGTTAGTTCATTGATGAACAAAGAAAGCAGAACAGGACTACAGACATCGCGCTGTTTGACTCCAGAAGTGCAGTTTTCAATATCTGTCGACGCAACCTAGATCGCATTCTTGCTTTTACATAATCATCATACTTGTAACACATTCATACAATCTCCCGCAAGTACCATTTTAAAGCAAGGTAAACCACAGCAAAGTTATGTCGTTGATATGATAGATATGAAATCACAAGACGTAATAATCAATAAAACTGCCTAACTACAGTACCAAAGACATGTGGTCCTATTTAAAACTCTCACAAACACACATTTGACAACTACAAGAAATGATAGAAAACAAATCAGAAGACATAATAGCCATAACACTGCCTAATTTCAGTACCAAAGACCTGCGGTCCTATTCAATCCTCTCACATACACATATCTTACAACTATAAGAAATGATAGAAAACAATTATTAGACACAGTAGTCAGTAACACTGCTTACCATCAGTACCAAATACATGCGGTCCTACTCAATTCTCTCACAAACACATTTTACAACTAAAAGAAATGATAAAAAAACAAATAATTAAACATAATACTTATTACCACTGCCTAACTTCAGTACCAAAAACATGCAGCCCTATTCAATTCTCTCGCAAACACACATTTTACAACTAACAGAAATATCAGAAAACTAAACAAAAGACTAAATAGTCATCTACACTGCTTAACTTTAGTACCAAAGACATACAGTCCTATTCCCGCGTATTACAACTACAAGAATTGATAGAGAACAAATCATAAGACACAGTAGTCATTAACACTGCCTAACTTTCAGTACCAAAGATATGCTCTCTCCTATTCAATTCTCTCAGAAACATACATTTTACAACTAAAAGAAATTATATTTTAAAAAAAAAAAAAAATAATACTCTTTAACACTGCCTAACTTCAGTACCAAATACATGCAGCCCTATTCAATTCTGTTACAAATACACATTTTACGACTAAAAGAAATGACAATACAAAGCATAATACTAGGTAGCCATTAACACTGCCTAACTTCAGTATCAAAGACAGATGGCCCTATTGAATTATCTAACAATCACACATTTTACGACTATAAGTAATGACAGAATACAAATCATAAGACATAATGATCATTAACACTGCCTTACATCAGTACCAAAGACATGCTGTCCTATTCAATTCTCTCACCAACACACATTTTACAACTAAAAGAAATGATAGAAAAAAAATAACAAAACATAATAGTCATTAACACTACCTCTACTGTCAGTCGCCGGTACACATACCACTTATAAAAGACACAGTCCAATACAGTATGCATATTAAGCAGCAGTTTTCCACAATTTGCAGGACATGATCTGAGTTTCGAAGATGCAGAGGCCCACCTTAATATTGATCATTGTATGTGGACATACTTTCCTCAAAAAGACTAGAGACAGTTGAAACTCTATGTTTAAATTACTCTTAATTTAAACTAAATTCTAATGAATCGTTCTTCAACATGAAAATATGATGAGAATCAGTGCCGCATTTTCTGCCTAGTGCTTGCCAC
>JADBJO010025777.1:15000-23344 GCA_016801955.1 Conus betulinus
CCATAGGATGGTATTCTTAGTGTTGAGGGGTCATAAGCGGTCGCCCTGACAGAGCCTCGTACCAGGGAAGGGCAATGGATGTCCATACATGTAGGGAACGCCTGCACATATGAAGTCTATTAGCCTGGCGTCGCCCTAGGGCCAGACTGCATACGGTTCGAGACTGTTTAACCCAACAGCCATTCACCCCCTTGGTACTGTATGAAGGCCTTCGGATTGGGAGAGGTCTACTCCAAAAAAGAGAAAAAAAAAAAGGTGAACGCGGGGGTGGGGGGAAAGTTAGGAACATAATAGTGAAAATATGCATCATTAAGTTTTTGTCTGTGTTTTGTGTTTCCCTTTTTTTTTTTCTTTTTTTCCGAACTTAGAGATGATGTTTTATAAACTATATATGTGACAAACCGGCCAAATAAAGACAAAGGAGCTTTGCGATTTTATTGTGTCAAGCTATCTGTGAGACAAGCCAGGCAGATAAAGACAAAGGAGCTTTGAGATTTTGTTGCTTTAAGCTGTCTGTGAGACAAGCCGGGTAAATAAAGAAGACGGAGATTTGAGATGATGTTCGTCTAAGCTTTCTCTGCGAAAACCCAGGTAGGCTAAATAAAGACAACGAACATGCCAAAAATTCAAATTTTGTACCTGTCTCCCATTTCTTTGTGTGCTTTTCTTCAAAGCAGTCTCTGCAGGCCAGCTGATTACTACAGATTCTGATTCAACTTGTGATCAACAAGTTGGATGTGGCTATCATTCCCTGTGGCAAGCACTAGGCAGAAATGCGGCACTGATTCTCATCATATTTTCATGTTGAAGAACGATTCATTAGAATTTAGTTTAAATTAAGAGTAATTTAAACATAGAGTTTCAACTGTCTCTCTAGTCTTTTTGAGGAAAGTATGTCCACATACAATGATCAATATTAAGGTGGGCCTCTGCATCTTCGAAACTCAGATCATGTCCTGCAAATTGTGGAAAACTGCTGCTTAATATGCATACTGTATTGGACTGTGTCTTTTATAAGTGGTATGTGTACCGGCGACTGACAGTAGAGGTAGTGTTAATGACTATTATGTTTTTGTTATTTGTTTTCTATCATTTCTTTTAGTTGTAAAATGTGTGTTGGTGAGAGAATTGAATAGGACAGCATGTCTTTTGGTACTGATGTAAGGCAGTGTTAATGATCATTATGTCTTATGATTTTGTATTCTGTCATTACTTATAGTCGTAAAAATGTGTGATTGTTAGATAATTCAATAGGGCCATCTGTTTTTGATACTGAAGTTAGGCAGTGTTAATGGCTACCTAGTATTATGCTTTGTATTGTCATTTTCTTTTAGTCGTAAAATGTGTATTTGTAACAGAATTGAATAGGGCTGCATGTATTTGGTACTGAAGTTAGGCAGTGTTAAAGAGTATTATGTTTTGTTTTTAGGACTGAATCGGATGTATGTCTTTGGTATCAAAGTTCAAGCAGTTGGACCTGATGAACTATTTAGTCTTTTGTTTAGTTTCTTGATATTTTCTGTTAGTTGTAAAATGCCTGTGGTTGCGATTTGAGAATTGACGCATTGAATAGGGCTGCATGTTGTTGGTTACTAGACAGTTAGGCAGTGGTAATGAAGTATTCATGTTTAATTTATTTGATTTGTTTATACATCGATTCTTTTAGGTGTAAAAATCGTGTTTGGAGTGAGAGCTTGAGTAGGGACCGCATGTCATTTGGTACTGATGGTAAGCAGTGTTACTGACTACTCCTCTGGTCTAATAATTTTGTTTTCTATCATTTCTTATAGTTGTAAGATTATGTGTATGTGAGAGGGGGATGATGGATTGAATAGGACCGCAGGTCTTTGTACTGAAATTAGGCAGTGTTAATGGCTATTATGTATTCTGCATTTGTGTTCACCAAGACTATCTTTTTTTTTCTTGTAGTTGTCAAATGTGTGTTTGTGTGAGAAGTTTTAAATAGGACCACATGTCTTTGGTACTGTAGCCTTAGGCCAGGTTTTATAGGCATTTTATTACAAAGTCTTGTGTTTTGCATATTCAGCTATTTACTGAGCCATATCACTTATCATAGAAACGACATAACTTTGCGGTGTCGGTTTACCTACCCTTGGCTTTAAAATGGTACTTGTCGGGTCAGCATTGGTATGAATGTGTTACCAGTATGTATGAGTATGCTAAAAGCAAGAATGCGACCCTTAGGGTTGCGTCGGACAGAGAATTGAACAACTGCCACTTCTGGAGCTTGTCAAACAGGGGCGAGACCTTGTTGTAGCTCTTAGTCCTTGTTTCTGCTTTCTTGTGTCATCAATGAACTAACAGGAAGTTTCTACGTTAGAATGAAGCAGTTAATATAGCTGCAAAAGAAGGGTCTGAAACGCTAGATGAAAAAGCTTATATCCCTCTTTTTAGAAGAAGTAGAATAAGCGTAGATATCTGGCAGCCGCGAGAAGCGAGGAAGAAAGATCGGGCTGTACAACGGATTCTATCTGCCTGGTTGCAATGTGTATAGTGGAATGGAACATGCTTTCCCTCAAGACCTTCGAGTTTTGTCTTAGTCTTGCAAGTATGTAGTCAGTGGCACTCAAATTACGTTACTGTGCACACTACAGAAGTAACTTTGAGCTAAATACTAACAATGGCCTTTTCTTAGCTTTTGAAGCTATTTCGTGGCCAAGGTCAACCGTTGGTGGACATACTGGAGCTGAAATCTGAAATAGTGAATATGGAGGCCTTGATGCCTGCTGTCGCTGGCTGTCGCTGCTGTACATTGTGAAAAAAATGGCATCATTTTTGCTTTGAAAAGCTTTTCGTGAGAGTTGAGCATCGTTTGCAAACGCCAACTGACTTGGTGCATGGCTTGAACGAAACCTCTAGATGTCCCAACTATGTTTGTATTCTGTCTTATGTCATTAAATGGATTGACAACCGGCTTGAAATCATTCAGATTCGGGATTCACGTATTTTAAACACACAGTACATCAAATGCTGGTAAGCTTAATGAAAGAGTAGGGAAAAAAAAAAAGGCGGCCAATGTGAGAATGATTGTGTGTGAATATGCTTTCGGATTTGTATTGATTAAAACGAGGTGTTGGGATATGAATGACGAGATCCAGGCATGGCGAGCCGAGAAGACGCCTCTTATTGATTGCAGACTGCAAAAACATGGAAGAGATCCTGTAGGCGTACATGATAGTGAGCGATCTGAATTTTAAAGACGTATGACTCATTTTTTCGATGTTATACCTGTCTATATTGTCAATGAAAGTAGACAACATTCTAAACACGTATCATGACTAAGTTCAGATTTGTGCCCATGATCTCTTTAACTCACTACTTCCGTAGCCGGACAATCAGGAAAAAAGAATTATCGTTATATTTTGTCGAAAAAAATGAAAGAAGGTGTCAGGGCTTTTTAGAAAGAATTGATTTTCATTTCGTCAGGCTTTTGTTGTCCCGAGTTTAACAAGCATTATAGAAGAAAGCAATTTTTTCACACACAGGTATTCCAGAAAAGGCTACGCCCCTTGATTACAAATTATCAAAATTAACAAAAGGAACCCCTGTTCAAAAAAATAACCCCTTTTAATGAAAAATAATGAAATGAAAATACTATTAACAATTGAGAATGTGATTCATGTAAAGGCCTCAGGCTTAGGTAAAGCATAAACCGAATTCATGGATATTATATAAAGAGTACCAATATTGGTTTTTGTGACAAAGAATCATTTATCCCTCCACTAAGAATTTTCTACCTAAATCTAAGGTGTTACGACCTTAACAATAAAACATGGAGTCTTGAATCTTGATCTATCTTGAGTCGTGAGTCTCTCTCCTCTCTCGCTCCTCATCTCGCTCTCCATTCTCTCCTCTCCTCACTCATCTCTCTTCAAACCTCGCCAGATACTGCACTACACTCTCTCTACTCGCACTCTCTCCTCTCGCCCTCAAACTCTCACACTCTCTCTTCATCTCTCCTCGCTCCTCCTCTCTCTCACTCTCTCCATCTCTCTCCTCCTCTCCTCTCTCCTCTCATCTCTCTCTCATTTATATACAGTAACAAAAAAACGTTCACGTGTTATTGTGTGTATGGGCGGTGCCCTCAAGGTGATGCACATGTCACACACAAACATCACAACACAACACCCACACACCACTACTCACCACACACAACTCACACACATCTACGACACCACTTGATCGTCACTGCATCGCGCGCGCGCGCTACGTGTTCTGTTCTGAGTGTGGTGTGTGTCGTGTGTGCTGGTTCATATGACAGTCCTCTCTGTGTTGTGAACCCCGCATGTTGCATGTTTCTCATTGATCCTATCTATCTACCTCACTTCGTAGATCTCAGACCCTGTTCTCAGTGCAGTAAATTGACCATATAATCAGAGTTCCACTCAGAATGTACTGAATCCTGAATATGGACAAGTCGGCCAGTTTTAAACTATCTCTGAAGAATCGAAGAAATCACAGTTATATTGTATCATGTATGTAACTGACGGTGTCAGTCGTTAAATAAAGGTTGCTGGCATTTTAATATAAATCATGGATGTTTAAGTGTCTTTGATTCCGCAGGACGGTCACACACGCGTGTAGTACTGTGACTGGGACACAAGTGTGTCATGTGGGGATGACTCGCACCACGTACTCCGTCATGGGCATGATCAGAAAACTTACTCCCCCATGCGCCAAATCGCAGAAGACTTTCCTCTCATCATCCCCTGTATCAGACAGACGTTATTATTGTACCCACAACCTCTATCTCCCCTGTCCTTTCTCCATCTCTTCTCTCCTATCTCTCCTCTCTCTCTCCTCTCCCAGCTCCCCGCACCTCTCCCTCCTCTCCTCCCAATCTCCATCTCTCCCTCTCTCTCCTACTCTACCTCCTCCTCCTCCCCTCGCTCTCACTCTCTCTCCTCGCCCTCCAACCATCTTCCTCACCCTCTCTCTCAGGGTCTCTCCCTTCTCCTCACTAATAACTCTCTCACTCCTCCATCTCCCTCATCATAAACCTCTCTCTCTCCCCTCCTCACTCTCTCTCTTCTCCTCATCTCCGCTCTCTCCTCTCTCTTTCCCTCTCTTCTCCCTCATACTCCCTCTCGTCCAGCTCTCGGCTCCCCTCTCTCATCATCCTCGTCCCTCGCTCTCTCACTCTCTCCCCTCCTTTCGCCCTCTACCTCTCGCTCTCCTCCTCCTCTCTCCCTCCTCTCTCCACTCTCTCCTCTCGTCCTCTCCTCACCTCCCTCCTCCTCCACCTCTCTCTCATCGTCTCTCTCTCTCCTCCCCTCTCGTCTCCCTCTCCCTCCGTCCCCTCCTCCTCCCCCCCTCCGCTCTCCTCCTCCCTCCCTCGTCCCCTCTCTCGTCTCTCTCTCCACTCATCTCCTCTCTCTCCCCTCTCTCTCTCTCCCCTCCTCTCTCTACCTCCTCTCTCCCTCACTCTCCTCTCTCTCTCCCTTGCGTCGGTCTCTTCCTCTCGACCTCCCTCCTCTCACTCCTCTCCTCCTTCTCCTCTCCCTTCCTCTCTCTCTCTCTCCCTCCCTCCCTCTCCTCCTCCGCTCTCTCTCTCTCCCCCCCTCCGCCTCCCTCTCCTCTCATCTCCTCTCTCCTCCCACTCCTCCCCCCTCTCTGCTCTCCGTCTCTTCTCTCCGACCTCTCTCTCATCTCCTCCTCTCGTCTCTCTCTCTCTCTCTCCTCCTTCGGCTCCTCTCTCATCTCCTCTACTCCCTCCTCCTCTCCCCTCCCTCCGCCCTCGCTCTGCTCTGCTCTCTCTCCTCGTCCATAACCTCAATAAACGTCTCGCTCTCCTCTCTCTCTCTGCCTCACTCCTCCTCTCGCCACTCCATCTCTCGAGTCCTCTCTCTCATCTCTCTCATTCTCTCTCCTCTTCTCTTCTGTGCATGACAAGACCTTTTCGTGTATATGTTTGCATGATCACTTGCGACGCGAGCGTGCCGTGCGTGCTTAGCGTGCGTGTTGTTGTGTGCGTGTGTGTGTGTGTGTGGTGTGTGTGTGGGGTGTGTGTGTTGTGTGTGTGTGTGATGTGTGTGTGTGTGTGTGTGTAATGTATGTGTGTGTGTGTGTGTGTGTGTTTGTGCTATGTGTGTATGTGTCATTTTGTGTGTGTGTGGTGTGTCTTTTGTGTCTTTGTGTGTCGTTGTCCTTGTGTGTCCTGTGTTTGTGCCATTAAAGTGTGCGTGCCACCCCCCCCCCCACACAGCCACACACACAACACTATTATGGAGAAAGAGCTAATCTACTATATACAGAAAGATATAAGAAAGATACACAGGACAAACCCATTTCTTCTCCTGCCTCTGGCAAAACACCAATATATTATCATCATTCACTACAGCCAAAAAAAAAAAAAAAAATTCATTTCATTATACGCGTTTGTCATAATAGTCCCGTCTCAAATGGTGTCGATTTCGTTACATACAAATATAATAACTTACTTATTTTTAATAGATCACATTATTTGGTGGCCCGGTTTATTGAGTTTGCCTTTGTACACAACTTTGAGTGAAGTGAAATGTTTGACATTATTTCACAGCGGAGGTCTACATTGCTAGTTTACAGTCCATCCACACATGCCACAATGATTCAGGCAGTGCAACTCTCACTTACCTCAGGTACCTATAATTAATAATAATAATAATAATAATAATCATACTACAATAATGAATAATCTAATACGACTTATATAGCGCATATGGACATTCTCGGCTACGAAGATCAACTCTAAGCGATTTACAATCAACATTCGTTTACACAACGGGGCTGTCCTACCTCAGTAGTGCCGACTGAAGAGCTGCCAGGGCTGGCGCAACTAAATCATTCAGTCGTTTTTGCCCGTGTCATCCAGTCTATAATCGGTTCAAATATCGTTCACGGGAAAAAGACATCAAGTTCCTTACTTTTCTTCATTCTTTCCATTTCTTCACGCACAGGTGCATCTATGGTGTACAAAAAACGTGGTCATCATGGGGGACCAACCCAAACGGCCAAAATAATAACTGCGCCTTCTCTTTTCCGAAAGTTGGTGAAGGGATTTTACCGTGTGTGCAAGATCTTATGCGTGCGTTCACAAACGGGGAACCTCGGTTTATAGTCTCATCATTCGAAGGACTGTATGGGAAATGGAGTCAGAACAACAATGTTATAACACCGAGGGACAAAATGGGGGGGGGGATCCACCTGTACCGCAAAAACGCCCCAGCGAGATTCGACCCCAACGCCAGAAACCCCAGGATTACGAAGATTAGCGAGTCCGGCGCTCTACCAACTGAGCTATTCCGGCGCTCCCCATTGCTATTTACAAACAGTCATCCCCAGGCACATGCTAAAACAAATGATTCAAGGCGTGCATTCTCACTTAACCTCAGGTCTACATTGCTAAGTTTACAGTCCTCCACACATGCAACTATGATTCAGGCAGTGCAATCTCTCACTTACCCGAAACCTCAGGTCCTACATTTGCTAGGTTACAGTCAGTGTCCATACGTGCTACAATGGCTCTCGTCAGCGGGACAAAGGTGCAAAGCTCACTTAACCAAAACCATACTATAATGTGAACGCCCAGCGGGGTTGACAGTGGGCCTATCAAGGCATGCAAAGAACCATCATAACTTGCACAGACTATTTGTCTTGCAGTAGCAGACATTTTGGTCAATTCAAATCATTAGCATTATCCGTGTACCCATCTATGTCCAAATGTAACTTCTGTCGAACACAAATGCTAAAGAAAGACGGCCCAAAGAAACAGGACGAAGTTAAACGCTACATCTGATGTATGCAGGATACGAACCACAGACATACTAGATATCAAAATGAGAAGCAGTGCTATGGAAGAATTTGATGTGTGCGCATGCTATACCAACAATCAGTTACTACTCAATTTCCTGACATCATATATACACTAGGGAGGAAATAGTCGGTGGGGGTATGGCCTCCTGGGTGGTAAATTAAGGGAACGATAAGAATTCGTCCGATAGTAAAAGGAATCCACGTTTTTTCGGCACGATGTTTCTCTACGTCTTTTCCAAACCTCAAGCACAACGTCAACCCTCCCACAGTTGTCGGTACTGTACCAAGTGGGGGGCGAATGGAAATAACTAAGCACCGGAGGCACATAATTTGAATAGCATCTTCTGTCAACTGGCTGTTTAAAAGTCAACCCAGAGCAGCGTGCTCCACTCGAAAAATTATCGTCCAGCTGTTACCCGATCTGTAAAGGACTACCACCCATGGCCTTGAAACACACAGGATGATTGTAATTAATGATGATACCTTTCCCCGTCCGTCCGTTGCTTTCTCCACCCTCCTCTCATAAGGCGGC
>JADBJO010025778.1:0-23343 GCA_016801955.1 Conus betulinus
TTTTTAGAGGATTTCATGATATGGAAACTTTGTATGTCTTGTGTGATTTGTTTGTAAATTATTATTATTGTCACAGAGTTACAATGTCGTATTTGTAACGCCAGTGTTGATTTGTTGTGAGCCTTGTATATCTTGGTCCTTTGTACGCTACACACTCTGTGTGTGTGTGTGTGTGTGTGTGTGTGTAGTGTGTGTGTGAAAGAAGTGTTTTTGAGATTATTTCTGCGAGGGTTACTTTTGTTGTAAAAATGTCTCAGTGTTATTATATTTTTCAATTATTCTATCATTATCGTTATTTTACTAAACAATATCTTAATTGGTGAATGCAGTTGTAGCTGTTTTAGTATTGGATATCTTCGGGTTGTGCGTCAAGGGGCATGAACTTTTCTACTTCCTATTTTTAAAAACCCGTTTGCTCTTTTTTTGAAAGATAATGCGCTGTTGAGCATTATTATGGGAATATGCACTCTACAAATAATATGTCTAGTATGAACTTAGACTGGTGCCTGAATAATATCTGATATGTCTCATCCGATCTTGATCTCTTCACTGAGCAACCCTGCCCGTACAGACAGGCCCTCTCCATCCAGCTTACAGTCAGGGAAAATAGAGCTATGCCTTGGATACAACACAGTTGCCCCACAACTGTCCCGGTTAAAACGTAAACGTCACCAGGCAGAAAGGCGTTAGCGCTCCACCTGGTCTCACTGTCCATAAACAGATGTACATTTTATTAAACGGAATACTGGCAGACTTAGTTCAAAATGCTAAGACTAGTTTCTATTCTTGCCTCAGATTCTCGCCAGCAAGACGTGTATGGAACACTCTGCCCGCACATGAACCATGTATGGAACTCTAACCCGCAACATGAACCCAGTAGGACCCTGCCTCAACTGAACCATGATGCCTCTACCGTCACAGAACCAATGTAGGGAACTCTAGCCGCAACATGAACCATGTAGGGAACACTACCAAACCTGACCAATGTAAGGGGGAATTACACCGCTTGTGGGGCATAGAAGCCACACCACCTCCTACCAAAAACAAACAAAACAATTCGACTCTAACCATGATAAAGATAAGGGAAATCAAATCTGTGGAGGGAACTATCTAGAAACAACTGGACGCCATTATAGGGCAACTTGCAAACCAGACTCAGAACAAACACTGTAGGACGAAAATACGAATCAAGGAAACCAAAAGCCACATAAAAAAAACCCTGTATGCAGGAACTCCTCACCGCAACATAACAGAACCCATGGCGGGTGCAGGATGACAGTCATGCAAACCGAGCATGGGATCCATAAAAAAAGAAGACAGATAAAGAGGGTAAACACGTCCGCATCGACAAAAGAGGGAAATCAGACACGGTGGGGAACCGTAGTTAACTCTAGGGGGGGGGGTGGGGGCTACCGCAACTAACCAAACTGGTGGGGGGGCAAATTGGGAAGACTGACTGCCTTCACTGTCCCACAAACGTTAGCATCCCTAAAAACCTACCTGATGTCCTCTGTTGCAATTGTCGCGTGTCGCTGTAGACAAAATAGTCCCTTATAGCCTAATGCTTTGTGTCTCCTCTAGTCCCGGCAGGCAGCTACTCCACATTCTTCCGAGCCCAACCTTTTGTCCAGATCTGAACCCATTTGAGCCCAGCGTCAATTGATGTGCAGAGAGGGTGTCTCCAGAAAACTGCGAGCAAAAAACATGTTGAATTGATCACGTATCTCCGACTCTCCCTCATTCCAGTGGTTTGAAATGCTTGACTCCCTACTACCTGTCCATGGTCGGGGGTGACAGATGCATTTTTTCAACACGGTCGTCTTGAGTGGCAGTGGTGTCAAGTGCCTTCATGACGTTCAAAAAGCCATTGTGAACCTCTTGGGTGGTGAGAAAATCGGTCGGCGCTTGTACTCCAAATGAGATTGAAAACTGGGGGGGGGGGTCTGACCAGTCTCCATCATCCCGTTTCTTGGGCAAAGGTGGTCTTAGGAGAATTTGTGTCCCCTCCATCGAGCTTTATCCCAATCACCTCTATCTCCTGTAATGATCTTCGCAGTTTGTTTCCACGCGGTCAGTCAAACTTTGGCATATGTGACATTGCACTAAGTTGGTTTAGATCGTTCTCGTCCCAACAGACAGTTATGGTCCTTATTAATGACGAAACGGTCTTTCTAAAATGTCCTCAAACTTTGGCGTTCCCCAAAGGTCTGTGCTGGGTCCCAAGTCCTTTTTCATAATGTGTCACACAACGCCTCTGACTGAGATCATTAACAGCCATTCTGTTCATCATGAAATGTTCGCCGATGACACTCAGCTTGAACATTCTGACCACGCTAGAGGTAACTATGACAATCTTGTCAAAAATCTTTCAAGGCTGTGTCTCTCTACTCTGATCTCACCCTGAAACACCACATAGCCAAAATCTGCCAAGCATCCTTTCTTGAACTCCGTCGCATCAGCTCTCTATCAGACCTTTCCTTACAGAACAGGCCACGAAGACATTTGGCGTCTTCCTGCATTCTGTCAAGACTAGATTATTGTAACACTCTTCTCCTTGGTGTACCCGCAGCCTTACTCCAGCCACTACAAACGTGTTCAAAATTCAGCCGCTCGCCTTATCTTCAAGGTGCCAAAACAGCATCATACTTCGGATCTCTTGAAGAAATTACACTGGCTCAAATCGAGCACAGAATTCAGTATAAGTCGGCCTGTCCGTTCTTCCTCTGATGACCGAATTTTCGAATTCCCTCATATAACCGAAAGCAGCACGGTTCTAGAGCATCTCATTTTCTGCGGCAATACTCTGGAATTCACTACCTTTCCATCTACGTCATGCCCCTTCCTTCCCGACTTTCAAGTCTGCACTTAAAACGTATCTGTTCAAACGCCAGTTGCAGGATACCACCTGAAATATTACTAAATTACTACATGTCACTTGCACACTTGCTCATGAACACAGAATTGTGTGTGTGTGTGTGTGTGTGGGTTGTGTGTGTGTGTGTGTGTGTTTGTGCTTATATATTTTTTAGATGTTGAATTGTTAAAACTTGTAAGCGCCCTGTAGCCTATGTTGTTAAGATGCTGGGCACTATAGAAATTGTTGTCCTCGTTGTTATTTATCATCAATAAATCAGTTTTCACTGAACTTTGTCACAACATTAAAACTTGAACTGTTTTTATCCAAGTGAACTTTGCACTGAAAGCCTTTCAGAACACGTCTTAAAATAATGGACAGTACATACTGGCCAAAAACCGCATTGACCCAAGTCAAGTCTGAGGCAGTTGTGACAGAGTCCTTTCTTTTTCTATTGTGCAGACCCCTTCCAAAAGAAGGATATGTTTCGCATGCCTTGGAACATATCGGCCATGTGGGGATACAACGTACTGTATCACAACTGTGAACATTTTTGCTACCTGGTGCCGCTACGGGGTGAAGGAAAGTGAACAGGTGGACACTTTTCTGGAAACCTGCAAGCTTGCTTCCGCTGGCAGCAGACAGATGATTTCTGTCTTAACTAGGGGCTTGTATGCACGCTGGAATTCCAGTAGCGAGGAGACACCATGAAAATCATCGACATGAGATCTCTGTGTTTGTTAAGTAAGGTTTAACAGGTTTTTTTTTTTAACGAGTCAAAACGAGATTCAGCACTATTATCCTCAAATCAAAATTCTAAAGTATACATCTCAAAATATCAGGAGAGGCTGGGACATATTTTGATGGCCATGTGATGGACACACCCCACAGGATTATGGAGAGGCGGGAGGATAGGCAACTGACAGTGGGTGGGATAGTGAGGACTGAGGATGTAATACAGAATCTGTTTGTGTGACAAAAGTCTAATGCATTTAAACCGCCCCAGACGCAGCATTAATGTGAGAGATGGGGAAGGTTGGAGGACATGCATACCACCAGTGACCTAGTGCCAGTAGACACTGTATGTAAGGCTGCGGTCAGTTTTCCTTTTCTTGATCGACAGCTGTGACTTTTCAGTGCAAGCATGTTCCATGTGTGCCTTACAACATCTCCCTACTCCTAAGATGTATTTTATTTTGTGTGTCCATTCCTGATTGTCCCATGATCAGCACCTGCATCCCTTTGTTGTCGGTAACATCAAACCTACGATACGATAGTCATATCATTTGTAGAAAGACCTGTTTATGATAGAGTAGACAACAAGTAAGACCGTTATCAGCTACTTTCTTTTGTTCCGCTTGCTTAGTTTACGATAAATGATAAACTCTAGTGGTCCTACTTTACTGAAGAGATTCATAACAATGAATAATGGTGTATTAATAATTCATTATTTTTCATTGTTTGGACAGTCACAGTCAGTTGAATGGTCTGTTGAGTAGCCTGCATCTGAGAGTTTTCAGAGCAGTTAAGCCACAGTGCAGACATGGTTGTGACCTGTTATTCAGATTAACAGGAATTTTGTTGTTGTTTTTATCAGCAGACTGTTACACAGACGTTTGAATTTGTATTACAAAAAGTCACATATGATATTCATAATTTGATGTGTGTGTCTATGATGTGCTCAAAGGCAGTAGTAGTTTATAGCTGTCTTCTTTCATTAGTCTGGGCATTGTAGTGCAGAAACAACATACACTTAAAGTAATACTTACAATTTACACACATATAAAAAAAAAAAGGTAATGCCCGTCACAAATCCTAAGGTCTATTGCACAGTTTCTTCCCTTTGTTGCACAGAAAAGTCTGTCTTGATGCAACACAAAGGTACAAGCTCAGACCCCTTAGGTCTTCTTCAGGCAAGATACAAAACACTCAGGACGACGAAAATGAATGAGCAGTCACCTTATCTTCATCCACTTCAGCGCATTCAACACCCACTTTGGGTTGAAGTGGATGAAGATAAGTGATTGCTTGTTCATTTTCGTTGTCCCGAGTGTTTTGTATCTTGCCTGAAGAAGACCTAAGAGGTCGAAACGTGTTGTGTTTTGTCTTGTGATTCGTTTGTCTATGTTTTTTTTTTTTTTTTCTGGCGGTGTTCTATACCAACATTTAAAATTTGTTCAGATTTCCGCCTGCAGTCACCTCATTTTGCAACTAGTGACAATGATTTGTACTGCTGTGCTGACTTGGAAATAAGCATCAATAATCTGTCAAGTAGCTGTATTCTAAAAGACAATGAAGAGATGGAGCACACACACACACACACACACACATACACACACATGCATGCACACACACACGCACACACACCACACACACACACACACACACACACATACACCACCACCACCATCACCACCACCACCACCACAAGCATAAGCATAATCTGTTTTCCTAACTCTATCATGAAAAAAATCCTTGGAGGACTAGAAAGACGCATTAAAGTAAAATCAACAGAAACAAAATAAATCAAAAAAAAGTACATCAGTGTTAAGCTGTGATGGACTCGTTGACAGTTTCTGTTTTTTTGAAGAAATATGTGTGTGAATACATTTAAATGTATATCACCAAAATAATTTTGTTCTGAATGAAAAAAGCTGAACAAATGTTATTGTTAACCACCATTATCTATTTTTGTGGGAGTGACTCATGCAACTTATGTTTGACTTGAACAACAGAATAGTAAAAATACTGCAGAGTGGACAATGTACTGGACTTATATTCTAATGTTTGTATAAAATCATTCACAACCAGTGTACACAATTTATTGATTTAACATCACACACATTTATTTCAATCATTTCATTTAACTGATTGTAGCAATTTTCTACTTTTTTTTTCTTAAGGATTTGAAAAATATCTTCAAGTGTGTGCATGACAAATTATTGACGTGTTCAGGCTAGTGGCGGCAATTGAAAACAAAATTGAGTTGCTGTGCATCTCTTTGTGTTTCTTTTTCTTCCATCAACTTTGTGGTAATTGTTGATGGTATTGTACATTCTGTACACTGGTTGTGCATATTGTAGGGAACGTACACCAAAGATGACTTTATGCAAAGTGGGGATGTGGATAACAATGCTTGGAGCTTTCTGTAATGGAGATGAACTGAGAAAAAAGGAAAGGAAGAAATGCAGATATATCTCTTTTGAGAAAGAAACCTGATTTTGAATATGTCGCCTCTGTTAGAAAATGTGCAAAATGTTCATGTTGATGTTTGTGTGAAAAATTATATGTATGACCATTTGTGCTCCTGTTTGCTCTGGATGCTTTATTGGCCTGTATTTGTTGCCTTATACCTGGATGGCCATGCTTTTGTGGCTTTGCTTTACATGTGATGTATCCATCCAGTTGGTCTTGCATTTAACTTTGATGCAGATTGTTTTGAAAGCCATTCTGGTGTAATTAAGGCTCTAAGCTCTTTACATCAATGCAAGTACAAAAATTTATGAACAACAAAGAAAGCAAGTTGCTGCGTTTGCTTCTTTTTCCACACGTGTGCAGATGGTATTAAAATGCATTGTCAAATATTAAATACATTTTTGTGTGATGCAGTAAATGTTTCCAGATATTCAGTCATCCTGACGTCAGTGATCCTGTGAATTTTTTGTTCTTTGTTGTTGTTGTTGTTGTTGTTGTTGTTGATGTTGGTGGTGGTGGTTAGGTTCTTTCCTGTGGTCTTGGGTTGTATGTGAAAATTCAGTCCACCCATTCCGCTCCTGATCCATGTTTTTCTCAGACACTTTGATTTTGTTGTTGTGATTGGTGGTGGTGTTGCTTGGTTGTTTTCTTTGGTCTTGGTTTTTAAGTGATAAATTCAACGTCTATCCACCCTCAAAGCAGGTGGGGAGGGGGTGGGGGGGAGGGTTAGGTATTACCTGTAGACAAGATTTATCACCCTGTGATAGCTTAAGTTTGATTTGAAAAAAAAATACTGGTGCATGCTGTGTAAGGGTTTCAGTATGATTTTCAATATAAAATAATGTTCCTTTATTTCTGATGTTTTAGTATGATTTTCAACATAAAACAATGTTCCTTTATTTATAATGTTTCAGTATGATTTTCAACATAGAGTAATGTTCCTGTGTTTCTAATGTTTCAGTATGATTTTGAACATAAAGTAATGTTCCTTTGTTTCTAATGTTTCAGTATGATTTTTCAACAGAAAATAATGTCCCTTTGTTTCTAATGTTTTCAGTATGATTTTCAAGATAAACTAATGTTCCTTTATTTCTAATGTTTCAGTATGATTTTCAGCATAAAGTAATGTTCCTTTATTTCTAATATTTCAGTATGATTTTCAACATAAAGTAATGTTCCTGTGTTTCTAATGTTTCAGTATGATTTTCAGCATAAAGTTAATGTTCCTTTATTTCTAATGTTTCAGTATGATTTTCAACAGAAAATAATTTTCCTTATTTCTAATGTTCCCATATTTAATAGCTTATGAGATTAATTTTTTTACAGTTTCATTTTTTCTTTTTGTGTTATGCTGTCTCATATTTGAGAAAAGCAATTCAAGTGAAAATGCAGAAATGGGGACTGTTTTTCCTTTTCCATCATGTTTTTAGGGTGTCATATTTTGTATCATGCCAAACTCTTTCAAAGTCCTGTTAGCCAAAATTTCATGTTTCAAAATGGAGTGACTGAGGGGTGGAAAATGAAGCACAATTTAGAGAGAGAGGGGGGTTAGTACCTCCAAGGACAAGAAGCAAAAAAAAGTTTCCTTGTCCTGTGCTTTGTTTGTCTATGTCCTGGCAGCAACTAACCCCCTCTCTAAATTTTGCAAAATTTCATGGCTAACCAGCAATAAAACACCTGGTCACTGTCTTCTGCCTACCAACACACAGAATGAAGAACCTTTTTTCTTTTTTGTTGAACATTTTTATGAACTAGTTTTGGTTATGGCTGCTAAAAATGGCAACAATGATAAAAACATCAATTCCAACATGACAAGTTCCTCACAAAACAATAACAATTGTGCTGCTCCTGATGTAACCTCTTCTCCATCAAGCAGGCCTAAGAGTAGACACCTGCAGTGATGGTGATGTAACCCTCTCAAAAGATAACGAATGTTCGTCAGGTCATACTGTTTGATGCCAGTCTTCCACGGGGTTTTAAGTTCAGTTTGATTTTGTTTGGCGGTTGCTGTGGTCATAGACGGTTTGTGAGCTTTTGTTTTTAACTGTGTACTATCACAATGTGATTTGGGCCCCTTCATACAAGTGCCACTTACACCAGGATTTTCAACATCAACTTTAATAAAAGGAACAAAAATGACTATAAACAGGATTTTGCTTTTTATAAAGGTAAACATTATCCACTGTTACTTGTCTGAATGAGAATCAAAACAGATCAATACAGGTATGGAAGCCATATTATTCAGATTCTATTCATTTGAACATTAGTACCATTTTCAAAAAGAAAAGGTAGAGAGAAGAAAATGATGACATCATTGGATGCTAGTTTGTTTTCCTGGTATGCTTACCAGATTATTGAAAAAAAAAAAAAAAAACCAGTGTCAAATCAACAGACCTGAGAAACGGCTTTAAAAAGTGTCAAATCTGGATAGTCAACAAAAAAAAAAAAGTAAATACAAACTTTATAAATGTACAATATAATCCATGTCGACCTACAGGTAGACAGATACTGAATCTTACACCTCTGATTTTAAGCCAATCCAAAATTACTCACGGACCTGTTTACCAACATGATTTCGCTGTAGTTTTACACACCTTTAGCAAAAATATGTTGAGTACAAGCTAAAAATAAATTTTTAAAAAACCTCTCTAGTGATGAAGTTCTTCAGTGGGAATCTCACATGTGGATTTAACCCTGGTGTGTTTCTGGTCAAAGCTTTGGTCAAAGAACAACAATTCTTGCCGATTCATGTGAACAAAATCATATCTGGCTGTGTCTGCTTCTTCACACAACATGCCAATGATTAGGAACAAAAGCAGCAACTACAGCCCTGAAATACTGAAATAAAATGATGAGAGGGCTTGATTCATTGAGCCAAAGTATGCCGATAAATCCGGTTTGAAATATTGCGTTGGAAGAACTTACTTTTCTACTGTAGATACTTCAAGATTGGGTCTTCTTCTATCCTCCTGTGTGTGATAGCTGATGAAAACAAGCATCCCTCCCCTCTCCCCCCCCCCACTTTAACAAAAAATTTAGAAGACGAACACACCCCACCCCCCCCCATCCCTGCTTTACTTTGGAAGATGGAATCCTTCCTTCCACCCACCCCCCTCCCCCACTTCAACAAAAATCCGATTGAACACCACTTTGTACAAAATACACTTTTTCTTGACAGCACACCACATTTTCTGGAAAAGCACACCAACATCAATTTCAGGGTAACGGACAAGGTCTGATAACCAGATGTGACACTTCCACAACACCAACACCAATTCAACTCAATAAACACCAACCAACAACACACAAAAAGAAGAAGACACAACAGATTGCAAGCTCACTGTCAACAAAACAACACACACACACAAACAGAAAATTAGATATTAAATTAAATTAATAATAAAAACTAACAGACATAAATGAGTATATAAATGCAATATCAGAACCTGTATGTATGCCAAGATACACAGATGCATTAAGAAATGCTTGTGCATGTGAATACACAAAATGAAAAAAAAAATACTTATTAAAAATACACATGTACATTAGCACAACATAACAATTCTAATTGTCTGCACAAACATGCAAATAATAATTTTCAGTCCTGACCAACCAAAACAAACAATAATTAAAGACAAATAACAGCTCACTGGAGTATGCATCTGGTTGCTGAAACACAAACTCCAGCAACACACAACACCATCCATATGACGTGCACAAGACACACAAACAGCATTCATATGAAGTGCACAGATGCACAAACATGCCTACACAATACCTACTGACAAGCACCACAGAATACACACAATACACAAACATTGCCAATGCACATGCCCATACAAGCAGAACCTGATCTCACACACACACACACACACACACACACACACACACACACACACACACACACACACACATATTTAATATATTGTGACTCAAATTTTGTCTTAACCACATTGATCACAGTTTAACATTATCCATCTCTCAACCACTACCACAATCTGTCTTCCAGTCGTCTGTCAGTATCGCTTCCTGGTGTGCATTTGCTCGCTGTCATCATCACAACTACCCCTCTGACCTGTAAAATATGGGGGTACACCAACATTCACCACAACTACCGGTCAGTCTGGGCTGATGAAGACCAGCAGTAGCTGGCCGAAAATTTCCTTCAGGTAAATTTCATTAGATTCTGAGTCAGAGCACACAGAAACAAGAAATATGGGGGGTTCTCTCCATGGAACATGCACTGCTACAGCACCATGATGATTGCTGTCACTCTGCCACACATTTCCCATCACCATGAAACTGTTTACAGCAGGAAGAAACTCTATGGATAGAGTTTGACTTCCCTCCAATAGTAACGATGTCAATGTGAACTGGGAAAGGTTCACAGAGTGAAAACGATGGTCATGATACTATGGCAGTAGTTTTGATGTACCACAATCATTGTTTTCCCTCTGACACAGGTTTCCAGGTCATAGTGGAATTGTTCATACTCTGCTGTGGATAACTCTTGTTTCTGCCATCTGTACCTAAACACAAAGATAACTTGTTTCTGCCAGCTCTACCTAAACACCAAGATAACTCTTGTTTCTGCCAGCTGTACCTAAACACCAAGAAACTTGTTTCTGCCCAGCTCTACCTAACACAAAGATAACTTGTTTCTGCCAGCTGTACCTAAACACAAAGATAACTTGTTTTATGCCAGCTCTACCTAAACACAAAGATAACTTGTTTCTGCCAGCTCTACCTAAACACCAAGATAACTCTTGTATCTGCCAGCTGTACCTAAACACCAAGATAACTCTTGTTTCTTTCTGCCAGCTGTACCTAAACACCAAGGATAACTCTTGTTTCTGCCAGCTGTACCTGAACACCAGGATAACTCTTGTTTTTCTGCCAGCTCTACCTAAACACACAGATAACTCTTGTTTTCTGCCACTGGGTGCTGCTGTATTCACTGGGAGAGGTTAGAACTGGGACGTGGCCATGACTGAAGGTCACGTGGAAGAGGGAGGAAAGGTCAAGGACGTTCTTGTAGGTTGTCCCAAGGCCATGGCTTCGTCCTCCTATACCCAGGCAGCTGGGCCAGCTGAAGAGACATGAAGCTGTTTGCAGTGGAGGACAACACTCCCTGTCATTCCGTCTCCTCTCCCTTCATTCATGGAATTGTTATGCATCCAGCTGATGGCATTTGAAACCTTCAGTAAAAAGAATGGGTGAAAAATATGGAAATATGAACCTAAATAATGCCACTGACACTACAAAGTGGGCCATGCTAATCCTTTTGACAAGATGGATGTGGACCTGATGCTATGAAGATGATAAAACATATCGGGGCATCGGCCATCCCTCCAGCTACCTTTCCCTTTCCATAGCGCAAAGGGGACTGCCTTCCCCCTCCCCACCCCCCCCACTACTCTCTACAGCTGGCTCAACGCTGTGTAAACCGGAAAGCTGTGTCACATTACAGTTTTTTTTCAGCACACATCCCTCCCCCCCTCCCCCACGAGTCCTTCACACCTTGGCTCCACTGATTTGTTTTTTCCTTACCTCCATCTACACCTCCACCCCTTCCCTTCCTCTGATCCATCATGATCTTCATCACTTAAGAGTGCACAAAACAGCTATGTTCGACATGGGTGTTGTGTGTGTGTGTGATTTCTCGCCTTTATTTTCTTAATCAAGACTATGACACTTGCCGCAGCGCTGGAAGAAAAAGACTTGGCATAACTTGACAGTCAGCATTCATTCTGTCAGTCTGTCAACAGTCGGCATTCATTCTGTCAGTCCGTCAACAGTCAGCATTAATTCTGTCAGTCCGTCAACAGTCAGCATTGATTCTGTCAGTCAGTCTGTCAACAGTCAGCATTTCGTTCTGTCAGTCGTCTTTCAACAGTCAGCATTCATTCTTTCAGTCCGTCAACAGTCACATTCATTCTGTCAGTCTGTCAACAGTCAGCATTCATTCTGTCAGTCAGTCTGTCAACAGTCAGCGTTCGTTCTGTCAATCAGTCTTTTCAACAGTCCACATTCATTCTTTCAGTCCGTCAACAGTCAGCGTTCATTCTGTCAGTTAGTCCTCAACAGTCAGCGTTCATTCTGTCAGTCTGTCACAGTCAGCATTCATTCCGTCAGTCAGTGCACCAACAGTCAGCCCGTCCATCTTCATTCTTTCAGTCTGTCAACAGTCAGCATTCATTCTGTCAGTCCGTCAACAGTCTGCATTCATTCTTTTCAGTCTGTCAACAGTCAGCATTCATTCTGTCAGTCTGTCAACAGTCAGCATTCATTCTTTCAGTCTGTCAACAGTCAGCATTCATTTCTTTCAGTCTGTCAACAGTCAGCATTCATTCTGTCAGCCCATCAACAGTCAGCACTCATTCTGTCAGTCCGTCAACAGTCAGCATTCATTCTGTCAGTCCGTCAACAGTCAGCATTCATTCTGTCAGTCAGTCAATATGCACAGCACCTTAGAGGCTTAGTACACTGCCTGTTGTTCTGTTAGCTTCACACAGCTTATTTTTATTTCATCATGTGTGCTGAAATTTATGAAGAGATGTTCACCTTCCTTCTTTTCCTTTTCAATCTTACTGTGTTCAATATCCTAAAGACAATAGATATATGCATGGCTTTAGTTTTAAAAAATTCATTTAAGAGCACAGTGCGACAGTTTGGTGTGAATATGCTGTCAAGGCAGCAGCACTTGATGAGTTGACAGTTGGTGTGAATACTGTCAAGGCAGCACACTTGATGAGTGACAGTTGTTGTGAATACTGTCAAGGCAGCAGCACTTGATGAGTGACAGTTGGTGTGAATACTGTCAAGGCAGCAGCACTTGATGAGTGACAGTTGGTGTGAATACTGTCAAGGCAGCAGCAGGTCTGATGAGTGAGCAGTTGGTGTGAAACTACTGTCAACACCCACTGATGATGGAGAGGAAAAAACGGAGCCCAGTAAGTGCAATTACTTTAACACCTCACCTCCACTCCCCACCCCTGTATGGCTTCGAAATATTTTGTTCGCCCCCTTAAGCCATTTCTATAATGAAGAGAATGCTGAAACAATCATCCTCCATCTGATCAATTAGAAGGTAAGACCTCCTCCCCATGTTGAATTCAGGTTTCAAACTATGTCTAATTCCACCAAAAATTCACCGACCAAAAGTTAACCTGAACTGGTGAATGTGCATATAAACCTCTCAACTTTAAATCATGTTTTCAATCCAAGATGAACACAGAATCAGCCAATTTTCTACGAACTGATCACAGTTTGCGTAAATCCTTGACATTTTCACTTGCAGCTTTTTACAACTGAGTCAGCTAATCGTCCATCACTTGATTTGCCGAAAGTTCATCTGCACGACCGTCTGAAGTTGTTGTGGCAGCGTAATGTTGCTCTGCTGATACATGGTGAAGATTCGTCCAATCAACTTCCTCTCCACAAACTGCACATTCTTCAGGACTGTACTTCTCTGAAAACACACACACACACAACACACACACAACCACACACACACACACCACAATACAGTGAAGATAAAATAAAAAATTATCCCAGACTCTTTTATCTGAAATGACATAATCACTCCATTCAATAACATTTCACATAATTTTTATTTCATTAGCTTTCTGTTTAAAGTGACACCTGATGACGTGTTGCTCATGCCAATTTGAGGCACAATTTTTTTTTGTTTTTTTTAATATTTTTAATCACTTTGAATGAAATTACATAATTTTACATTGCATACATACAAAAGTACACAAATACATGTATACGCACAATGAGATAATCATATCAATACATCATTTGATGTAAAAAACACATCACATTACATCAAAATGTATGTATCCATACGCATGTAACACATACACATATTTACCCACACATATACAAAGACAAAACATAACAGAACAGACATTATGAAAGATCAAACCATAAAGAGAGAGAGAGAGAGAGAGAGTTGAGGCAAAATTTAGTTGATACACATCCGGAGTTCCTCTGTGTTGGAAAGGTGATCCTTTTGTGTCTTGGAGTGTCTCTCCATAGTCCATAGTTATATCAGCCAGGACTATACAACACCAAGAACATTCCCCAAACAAAACGGTCATCACTTGGCTTTGGTGCTACCACGCACTGTACCCTCCCGGTGCAGAAGACCTACTAGGAAAAACAGCGCGTAGAGAGATCTTCCTATTCATTGTACAGCATTTCCATCTTAACATTTAGTAAATTTCATAGACACAGACACGTCTACATCTAAAACATAGATCATCTTACAGAATGCTATGATAGTTGGATATCTTGAAGCGGATCAAACTGACAGTAACGATCATTATTGCTAATAATCAATCTACTCCGTTCGAGTCCCTCCTTGTGACGGTATATTCTGTAAAGTATTGATTTAATTTGATTGTCCACGCAGTCACTGTAATCCCTGTCCCATCCACACCCACTTCTTGTGAATACGGTTTTGGAAAAGAAGGCATTCGTTAATTCATTTACTCATTCATTTGTTCATTCATTCATTTCTTTAAAATTCAAAACAGTTTTCTTCTGTTTCACTCCCTCTGTAAGCTGGCTACCAACAGCGCAGATACACTGATGGCAGCTGAGGATGATATCTGAGACTTTGCAGAAGACTCTTTTTCCTGATGTGGGATATTTATAGGATACATAAACAACTACAGCAAAGCTACTGACATTTACAAAATACTACAGCATTCCATAAGAACATAAAGATCTACAGCAAAGTTACTGACATGTACAACATATTACAGCATTCCACGTGTGAACATGGTTTTAGATGAAGTGGTTTCTAGCTGGCCAGTCCAGAAAAAAATGACAAAACACAAAATGTCCATAAAATGTCACCCAACATTGTCACTTTAGTTTCTTCACAAAAACTTTGGGCAGAAGAAACAGAAATTGATGACAGACATCCACAACAAGACAGTACTTAATGCTCAGAGATACCATTCAATGACCTGCCTTCAGCTGCCCAGACGTCACCAACAGTTGGCTAGTGACAAATTTCTGAGAGAGGTAGACAGCGTGTGTAAGTGTGTGTGTTTGTGTGTGAACGTGTCTGTGTGCATGTGTGTGTGTGTGTGTGTGCGTGTGTGTGTGTGTGTGTGTGGTGTGTGTGTTGTTTGTGAGTGCTGTGATAACATTTATGGCATGTCACTTTTGAATACATGCAAATGATGATGAAGTCACCCACATACAGTTGACCTAGGCTCTGCTGTGTGAGTGTTTATATCTCCATTCAGATGATGCAGGCCATACAAGACCCATACTCATCAAAGACTCCTCCTACTTTATACCCTGACCAATGATGCAGGTTGCCCTAGTTTCCATACTCCGGTGTACAACCGTATCCAAGTCCATCTCTCAAAGTATGGGACTTCCTTGACCTGCATCACCCCAAATGTGCAGTTAAAATGATACAACACATGATTTCTTTTCTTTCTGCTTTAATACACTTTGCACGACAATCTGCTGACAGACAGCTAAATGTTTTTTTGTGTGTGTTTTTTTTTCATTTGTGTTTGGTTTGTTTTTGTTGTTGTCCTTCTTTTTGACAAGTACCCCCAAATTTCATGGAAAAATTGTACATAGTGCATGAGATATGATAATACTTATTGTGTGTCTGATCACAGGCAACCTAGGAAACACGGCAAAGGTTAAATCCTTCATCCTTCATGTTTCATGTGTGTTGTGTGTGTGTGTGTGGTGTGTGTGTGTGTGTTGCCGTTGCCACATTATTAGCTGCTAGTAATACTTTTTCAGGTGTATATGCGCAAAGGGGTCATTATTTCATTACAGATGTGTTACAAAAGATGTGTGTGTGTGTGTGTGTGTGTGTGTGTGTGTGTGATGAGTGTGTGTGTATGTGTGTTAGGGCACATCACTATTATCTGGTCAATGACATGTTTCAGCATGCATGCCAGGCTGCACAATGTAACTCTAAGTCAACGTCAATTTTCCTCTTGTGAAAAGTGTTTTTCTTTAGGTTGCAAGAATTTTACAATTTCAGATTTATTTCAACTTTTTAAACATCATCTGTGTGCAAAAAAAGGGGAAAAAAATCCAGTATAAGACTCAGCCCTGATTTCAGACTTTAGGCCCCTTCATGCAATCAAACTGATAAACCTTTGAAGTGGGAAAACCTGTTACATGTTCAAATCACGACTGTTTTGTTTCCATCCGTTCAAAATAGCATGAGAATGGCACAACAAAGAAGTACTGAGTTACAGGCCTTTTAACTGTGTGCTACTAGCTGGGGAAAAACCGACTCTGTTAACCTTGCAGTCAAAGCCAATATTCCCCATTCCCTACCACACTGTCTTCTTCTCGCAATCTTTTAGGAACTCTCACACCTCTGACTGGAACTTGTCTGACTTCAGCGCAGTCTGAACTGCAACAGCTGGGCGTTGAAGATGGTTTCAATGGCATTAGCAATTTGCGACTCAAGTTTCAATAGTGAATAGTCTCAACAGGTCATCGGCTAAGGTCAGACTGGATTTGGTGAACTGTGCCGTCGTGGACGTCAAGGCCACAAAACACCCATCTGAGGAAACAACAACAACAGCACAGAATGGACATTTCAGAATCAGTCTGATCAGCATCCACTGACAGCAGGTTGTATGGCTGGCACAATGACAGCAGGTTGTATGGCTGGCACAATGACAGCAGGTTTGTACAGCTGGCACAATGACAGCAGGTTGTATAGCTGGCACAATGACAGCAGGCTGTATGGTTGGCACAAGGTTGTTGTGGCTGGCCCACACAAAGACAGCAGGTTGTATGGCTGGCACAATGACAGCAGGTTCTATAGCTGGCACAATGACAGCAGGTTGTATGGCTGGCCATGCTGGCATTGACAGCAGGCTGTAGGCTGGCACAATGACAGCAGGTTGTATAACTAGCACAATGACAGCAGGTTGTATGGCTGGCACAATGACAGTAAGTTGTATGGCTGGTACATCATGACAGTAGGTTGTATGGCTGGCACAATGACAGTAGTTTGTATGGCTGGCACAATGAGCCCTTCAGTAGCCACAAGATCATACAGACTCCCAAACAAAACATTCAAGGACTTTTCAAACACTTCTGATACAAAATTCAAGGACAGTAATACAGAAAATAAAACCTTCCATGCACACTTCCATCACTTCATTTAGACACATCTACAGAAAGCAGACATTAGCAGATAAAAAAAGTGAACATTTTTGGCACATATAACTGAATTTTTTTTTTTTTTTTTACCTATTGTTAACTCAGAGCAAAGTTATCGTTTACAGGCCTTAGTTTTGTGTCAGCACCATTACTAGGCTCTCTCAAGAACAGAACAGCTTCTCTTCCTGAAAGCGCACATCAACTTGACCAATGCAATTCACTGTATAATTTCATGATTTTCTCATGAAAATATAAATTGCCCCAAAAACATCTTCATTTTTGAGCACGATCAAGCACTCTGAGGTCTACAGTCCACTAAGATCTACAGTCCAAATTCCAAGGAATGTTTCAGCCATTGAAAAGGGGGGTTGCACAAACTGAGGGATTTTCAGGCATTGAACAACCATGAGTCAGGGTTCTCCACAGTCCTCCGTCACACAGTGATACAGTGATACACTACAGGGCACAGCCCAGTTCCCCTCCATGTTGCCCATCCAGGCTTCCTTGGTCTAACACTAGGTGTTCACCCTACACTGTATGGCCTTTGGTCTGCCACTAGGTGTTCACCCTACACTGTATGGCCTTTGGTCTGCCACTAGGTGTTCACCCTACACTGTATGGCCTTTGGTCTGCCACTAGGTGTTCACCCTACACTGTGTGGCCTTTGGTCTGCCACTAGGTGTTCACCCTACACTGTATGGCCTTTGGTCTGCCACTAGGTGTTCACCCTACACTGTGTGGGCCTTTGGTCTGCCACTAGGTGTTTCACCCTACACTGTATGGCCTTCCTTGGTCTGCCACTAGGTGTTCACCCTACACTGTATGGCCTTTGGTCTGCCACTAGGTGTTCACCCTACACTGTATGGCCTTCCTGTGGTCTGCCACTAGGTGTTCACCCTACACTGTATGGCCTTCCTTGGTCTGCACTAGGTGTGTTCACCCTACACTGTATGGCCTTCCTTGGTCTGCCACTAGGTGTTCACCCTACACTGTATGGCCTTCCTTGGTCTGCCACTAGGTGTTCACCCTACACTGTATGGCCTTCCTTGGTCTGCCACTAGGTGTTCACCCTACACTGTATGGCCTCCTTGGTCTGCCACTAGGTGTTCACCCTACACTGTATGGCCTTCCTTGGTCTGCCACTAGGTGTTCACCCTACACTGTATGGCCTTTCCTTGGTCTGCCACTAGGTGTTCACTCTACACTGTATGGCCTTCCTTGGTCTGCCACTAGGTTCACCCTACACTGTATGGCCTTCCTTGGTCTGCCACTAGGTGTTTCACCCTACACTGTATGGCCTTCCTTGGTCTGCCACTAGGTGTTCACCCTACACTGTATGGCCTTTGGTCTGCCACTAGGTGTTCACCCTACACTGTATGGCCTTCCTTGGTCTGCCACTAGGTGTTCACCCTACACTGTATGGCCTTTTGGTCTGCCACTAGGTGTTCACCCTACACACCCTACACTGTATGGCCTTCCTTGGTCTGCCACTAGGTGTTCACCCTACACTGTATGGCCTTCCTTGGTCTGCCACTAGGTGTTCACCCTACACTGTATGGCCTTTTGGTCTGCCACTAGGTGTTCACCCTACACTGTATGGCCTTTGGTCTGCCACTAGGTGTTCACCCTACACTGTATGGCCTTCCTTGGTCTGCCACTAGGTGTTCACCCTACACTGTATGCCCTTCCTTGGTCTGCCACTAGGTGTTCACCCTACACTGTATGGCCTTCCTTTGGTCTGCCACTAGGTGTTCACCCTACACTGTATGGCCTTTGGTCTGCCACTAGGTGTTCACCCTACACTGTATGGCCTTTTGGTCTGCCACTAGGTGTTCACCCTACACTGTATGGCCTTCCTTGGTCTGCCACTAGGTGTTCACCCTACACTGTATGGCCTTCCTTGGTCTGCCACTAGGTGTTCACCCTACACTGTATGCCTTCCTTGGTCTGCCACTAGGTGTTCACCCTACACTGTATGGCCTTCCTTGGTCTGCCACTAGGTGTTCACCCTACACTGTATGGCCTTTGGTCTGCCACTAGGTGTTCACCCTACACTGTATGCCTTCCTTTGGTCTGCCACTAGGTGTTCACCCTACACTGTATGGCCTTCCTTGGTCTGCCACTAGGTGTTCACCCTACACTGTATGGCCTTCCTTGGTCTGCCACTAGGTGTTCACCCTACACTGTATGGCCTTCCTTGGTCTGCCACTAGGTGTTTCTACCCTACACTGTATGGCCTTCCTTGGTCTGCCACTAGGTGTTCACCCTACACTGTATGGCCTTCCTTGGTCTGCCACTAGGTGTTCACCCTACACTGTATGGCCTTCCTGGTCTGCCACTAGGTGTTCACCCTACACTGTATGGCCTTCCTTGTTCTGCCACTAGGTGTTCACCCTACACTGTATGGCCTTTTCACCCTACACTGAAATATCATCTGACTGAATGGTATGTAATGTAGAATGCTCTAGAACAAATGAAACATCACTGTGTGTATCTTATTTCATACTTTATATTGCATTTTACATCTTTGCTGTTCTAGTAAAAAAAACACCACCAGGCATGTCTAACAAATGCTTTCGCATAATCTCTGATTTTTCCATAAAGCCAATGAAACAACTCAATAAATCAACCTATGTTTTCATGCATGATCCTACAAGTAACACTTATTCACAAAAATACAGAGAAATGCTAACCCTTACTCCCCCACCTGCCATAAACCAATAATATATATATATATATACAATTATAAACTAAGCTTGCTCTTATGTCTTAGATTGAAGACATAGGGGGAGACAAGCATTCACATCTGCAGTGGTAATTAATTCTGCCTAACTAGCATTATGTGCTTGAAAAGGGTGAATGGGGAATAATAAATGCTTCTCAAAATGAGCCTTCAGCAAGCTTATAGTCTCCAAGGGGGAACAAACTCTATAATATATATTACATATATATATTTATATAGTTTTATAATTTGTGTATATATATATATATATATATATATATATATATATATCGATATACTTCCCACCTGCCCTAAATGAATCAACAAATATGTACATATATACATATACATATATATCCACATACACAGTTGATGTACTCACCAAATACATACTGCTTGATGTCAAAACCAGTGTCTTCATCTCCGCAACAAATTTTTCACATTCATCCTTTGTCTGCAGATTCATTGGTCGCCAATATTCGTCCTTGAAAAAAAAATGGTACAAATTCACGAATACCCACTCATCTCCAACATACAGCTGAACAATCCCTTAGAAACTGATCACGGTGCTGCAAGATTCCAATGTACTTGGAACCACTAACACAGTGAATATACTTCATCTCTATGACATCTACTCTGAAGATTCACTCCTATGGGGCTATAGTCTCATTTGAAGGGATGATGACCTTATTTGCAGATGGTGACTGAGTCATCAATGTGAACTCAAAGAGTCTCTTCAGAACATACTGATACAGACAATAAGATGCACTTGTCTCCTTTCACAAAAAATGTTCATAAAGATACAATGTCAAATTGTGTACTGCCCTTCAGTTTTTGCCATCCATGCCATCAGTAGCTACAAAGGAAATAAGCATGGATGCACAGTCCCACCAAAGAGCCTTTAACCACAGCATCATTCTGTGACCTGTCAAGAAAACCACAGCATCATTATGTGACCTGGTAAGAAAACCACAGCATTATTCTGTGACCTGTCAAGAAAACCACAGCATCATTCTATGACCTGTCAAGAAAACCACAGCATCATTCTGTGACCTGTCAAGAAAACCACAGCATCATTCTGTGACCTGTCAAGAAAAACCACAGCATTATTCTGTGACCCGGTAAGAAAACAAAACAAAGGTTTCAGATTTTTTGCGTTCTCTCCCATGATCAAAATGATCTAATGAAAAACACATGCTTTATTTATCAACTGGAAAAAAGTTGCTTATTTATCATTGTGCATGAGAAAATCATATATAATGGAATTTTTCTATGGAACTGAGATTTACATCGATAATATAAAACTACAATCACTAAAAAAAAAAATAAAAAAAAAAAGGGGGGGGGGGAGCAATTCAAATGTCTGTATCAGTTTCAAGATTACAGTGATTTTAACTTTGGCATATGCCAGCAGGAAATTGACTTCAGTGAAAGACCACATGTATCACAGAGCAGTCTGAGACCTCAGGGAAAGCGTCAACAGCACATGGGCATGCTAGAAACAGACAAACTATAACATCTTAGGCAGGATTCCCTGGTTTATCACAACCATAGCATGTGCTCAGCCACCTTTTCTCTATCAAGGAAGTTTTGTATGCATTTACATGGTATGAAATAGTTCCAAAATGCAAGTTGCATTTTCCTACAACGGATCTCAAAATCGATAAAAAAAAAAAAAACATTAAAAAAATTTGAGTTTTTGCAATTACACTTTGATTTCCACAGGACATAATAGCAAACCTAAAAATGGCTCAATTAGAAAACAGGTATTTCCATGGTGGCTGACCAGTTTTGACGCTGCTCTGAATTGAGCTGTGCGGCTTGTACTCAGTTTTCTCATGCGCCATCACATTTCTTTTCCATTTCTCTTTCTATCCATCTACTATCACAGTTGGGAATTGCTTTACAATAATCGATTCATTCACTGTTCCATTTCTTTTGTTGATTTTCTGCTCTGAATTTGGCCACAGTTAGTTTTGGGCATGTCTTTTTTCTTTCACTGGAATCATAACAGTGTCTAACTCTAGGAACTCCTTTTCTTTTCAGTGTACACTCTAGGGGTGCAGTTTATATCTGTCTTCTTTCATTAGTCTGGACATTGCAGTGCAGACACAACATACACTTGAAGTTAATACTTACAATTTACATACATTTTATAATAAAAAAAAAAAAAAAAAAGCAACGAACGTCACAAATCCTATTATCTATTGCACAGTTTCTTCCATTTGTTGCAGAGAAAAGTGTACATACAAATATACATGCCGAGACATGCACATGCTGAGATGCACACGCGAGTGCGCACGCACGCACACACACACACACACACACACACACACACACACACACTCTCACACACACACACACACACACACATATACTTGTGCATGAAAGTGACTGGTCATGTACCTCCTCCGTAACTTGATGAAGGAGTCCATCACCATGCCAATACTCCCTTCCACCCCACCTCCATTTCATCTGGCCTCTCCCTTGCCACCCTCTTCCTCCATCCTCTCCCCACAAACACATTATGGATACACCTATGCTTTATGCTGTACACAATCCCCTTAACTCACCCATCTCCCCACAAACACACTATGGATACACCTATGCTTTATGCTGTACACAGTGCCCTTAATTCACCCATCTCCCCCACAAACACATTATGGATACACCTATGCTTTATGCTGTACACAGTACCCTTAATCCACCCATCTCCCCCACAAACACATTATGGATACACCTATGGTTTATGCTGAACGCAATCCCCTTAATCCTCCCATCTCCCTCACAAACACATTATGGATACAACTATGCTTTATGCTGTACACAGTGCCCTTAATTCACCCATCTCCCCACAAACACATTATGGATACACCTATGGTTTATGCTGAACGCAATCCCCTTAATCCTCCCATCTCCCTCACAACACCATTATTGATGCAACTATGCTTTATGCTGTACACAGTGCTCTTAATTCACCCATCTCCCCCACAAACACATTATGGATACACCTATGGTTTATGCTGAACGCAATCCCCTTATCCTCCCATCTCCCTCACAAACACATTATGGATACAACTATGCTTTTATGCTGTACACAGTGCCCTTAATTCACCCATCTCCCCCACAAACACATTATGGATACACCTTATGCTTTATGCTGTACGCGATCCCCTTGATCAATTACCTGTCACCTCTATGGAGGGAAATCCCCCCCCCCCAACCCCATCATCCTTCATCAGCTCATCACGCACACACAAGGTCATACCTGCACCCTGTAGCGAATGCCCTCCACCATCTCTGGTCGCGTGTCTCTTCGATGACCTGCTGGATGGGAGAATCCATCATGTGGCCCAAAGAGAACTCCAGGTCCACCCCTATCTTGCTCAGCTGA